>CM042834.1:369757-556000 GCA_023653725.1 Bungarus multicinctus | reverse complement strand
AGATATTAATGGTTTTCTTATAATCTGCTGGAATTTCATGTTGAAAGTTGTCCATGAAAAGTTGGAACATTTTACGAAAACATTGTATAACATCCATATACTACCCTCCCATACTACCACCTCTTACAATATTAGACAACACAGTATCAACAGTAGAGACCTTCAAATTTCTAGGTTCTACTATGTCACATAACCTAAAATGGACACCCAACATCAAAAATGTCATCAAAAAAGCACAACAAAAAAAGTTCTGCGCCAACTCTGAAAGCTCAAAGTGCCCAAGGAGCTGCTGATCCAGTTCTACAGAGGAATTATTGAGTCTATCATCTGCATCACTATCACTGTCTGGTTTGGTTCTGCAACCCAACAGGATAGACACAGACTTCAGGGGATAATTAGGATTGCAGAAAAAACAATTACCACCCACCTGCCTTCAATCCAGGACCTGTATACTGCACGAGTCAAAAAGAGGGCTGTGAAAATATTTACAGACCCCTCACATCCTGGACATAAACTGTTTCAACTCCTTCCCTCAAAACGACACTATAGAGCACTGCACACCAGAACAACTAGACACAAGAACAGTTTTTTCCCGAAAGCCATCACTCTGCTAAACAAATAATTCCCTCAACACTGTTCAACTATTTACAAAGTGTACACTAATATTACTGTTAATCTTCTCATCGCTCCTTATCACCCATCCCCTCCCACTTGTGACTGTAACTTTGTTGCTTGTATCCTGTTTCCTAGTATGATTTGATGTTGATTGTACTCTATGACCATCATTGTTGTACATTATGATTCTTGATTCTTAACAAATGTTCCTTCTTTACGTATACTGAGAGTATTTACACCAAGACAAATTCCTTGTGTGTCCAATCACACTTGCCCAATAAAGTATTCTATTCTATCTATATGGAAACAGGAAGTATTATGTAACCATGTGATTTGATAAACCCTATATAAGCTATATTCACTAAATAGGAGGGTCTCCTTCCTCCTAGAAAATGGTTTTTTTTTTCTGGAGAAGAGGGGTCCATACTGCAGTATTTTCCCCAATAAAGCATCCCATGGATCAGATTATCAAAAGTCTGTTGATTCATTTTTATATGATTTTAACAGATGGTGTTGCCTAGTCGGATAACAAAAGGTCTGCAGGAAGTCAGTCGAGCTCCGAGGGCACCAAAGGCCCCACAACCAGCATCTCTCGGCCACAAAATCCAAAAGGATGAGGCCGCACCACAAATTCTGGGCACAAACTGACCCACAGAGACAGGGGTGGGGAAGGGCAAGACGTGCCTACCTGTCGACCGTGTCCTGGATGTCCTGAAAAAGGAGAAGAGATAAATGGGTGCCGGCCCTCGCAAGGGTGGCCCATCTCCCCACCCCGGGGACTCTCTGCTCCCCCCTTGAGGCCAGCGAGGCCCCCCCCCCCAACCTGCAAGAATTCCCCGTCCGGCTGGCGGCACTTCCTCTCCGTCTGGGCCATCAGCTGCTGCAGGCGGGAGGCCTCCCCGGAAAGTTTGGCCAGGGACACTGCCCACTCGGCCTCCATCTTCTCCTCCTGCTCGGCCAGCCAGCCCAGCCAAACTGGCTGCCTCTCCAGGAGCAGCTCCTGCAGGGACTCCAGCGCCCGGCACAACAGCTGCTTCTCGTCAGGAAATAGCAACTGGGGGACAGAAGAAGAGGGGGGACTCAGCAGGAGGGGGGAGATTTCCCAGGACTGCCTCCTTCCCCCTCCCCAAGAGACTCACCTGGCACTGCTGCCGGCACTGCTCCTCCGCCTGCCTCTGCTCCAGCAGCTTCTGCTCCTCCTTCCTCAGGGGCTCCAGGAGGCCATGCAGCAGGTCCTGTGCACGGAGGAGAGGGTGCCATTCCTGGGTCCCAAATGGCAGCACTCCTACCCGGGTGGGGGCACAGGGAATCCTGTGCTACCCTTAAGGAGAGGCCTTGCTGGGGGTCCCAGGGGCAGGCCCACGAGGAGTCGAGCAACCAAGGGTTGGTCTGCTCCCGTGATGGAGTGCCCCAGGGAGTTGGTGCCTACCTTGTACTCCTGGGCAGCCTCAGGCAGAGAGAGGAGGGGGTGGCCCTGGTGCCCCTCCAGGCAGCCGGGGCAGAGGAGGCTCTTCTCGCGGGAGCAGAAGCTCTGCAGGGGCTGCCTGTGTTCTTGGCACAGCCGTTGGCCGCTGCTCTCCTCCTGGGCTCCCTCCGACAGCCGAGGCCTCTTCACCAGGTGAACCATGTTGGCCAGGGCCCGGTTGGGGCAGGCACTGCCGGGCTCCACCTTGGCCCTGCACTGGGGGCAGGAAGGCTCAGGGCCCAGCTGGGCCAGGCAGTCGCGGCACAAGTTGTGCCCGCAGGACAGGACCATCGGCTGCTCGAAGAAGTCCAGGCAAAGTGGGCAGGTGGCCTCCTGGCTCAGCTGCCCCTCCAGCGTCTCCTCCCCTGAGGCCGCCATGGGGCTCTTCAGTCCCCTTTGCAGAGCCTGGAAGGGAAAGCTGCCCATTGGCTCCTTCTCGGTGCGGGGGGGGGGGGGGAGGCTCCTCCTTTCTCAGCTCCTCCCCCTCCTGCAGGGAACAGGCTCTGAACCCTCCTCCGCTGACAGCCCCCTCCACCCCCCTTTCCTGTCCTGGGGGAAGAGGGGCAGAAAAGCAAGGGGGCTTCTTGCAAACGGGGGGGAGGAGGCCGCCCAGAGGCCGGAGAAGAGGGCGAGGGAAGCCCTCTCCGGATCTCTTTGCGTCCCTTAAGCTCAGCCCGGCCAGCCCAGGGGGGGTCTTGGAGGGTCCCGGCCTTCCTTGGGTCGCCTGCAGCCCCATAGACACCCCGCCCCCCTTTGCGCTCCTCAGCCCCGCCCTTCCCTGCCAGGCCTTCCCCCCATCCGCCCCCCCGCAACCCCTCGGGAAGAGCAGGAGCCTCGTCCGGTACGGAGCCCCTCCCGCTCGGAGTCCCCCCACCCCCGGGGACCCTTCGGGAGGAGTCGAGGCGTCCCTTCTGGGGGGCGGTGTTGAGCTCACCAGCAAAGCTCCCTCCGCCCAGCGCAGCCCCCCCTCCCCCTGCGAGGGGCCTCCGGTCTGCCGGGCAACGGGCGGGGTGGGAGGCAGTTTCGGCCGGAGCCGAGAAGGGGCGCCGCTTCTGGGCCTGGAGGGCAGCCAAGAGCAGCCGGGAAGCTCCCCACGCAGTCCGGCCGCCGCCCGGGAGGCTGAGAGCGGCCTGGGCGCCTACGTACTGGAGGCCAAGGGCCGCCGGCGCTTTCTGTTTCGTTTCCCCGCCCCTTCTGCCCCCCCTCCCCTCCCCCAGGCCTTCTAGGGGGCCTCGCTCTGCAGCAGCGGCCACGGGCCAAAACTGGGGGCGAAATCTCCTTCTTCGCCTCCGAAGGATCTCGGGGACCTTGAATAGTCTTTATTCATTGGAACCAAGCGCCGAAACTTCCGTGATTCCCGACTGTGTGGATGGATCGGGATGCGTGTGGAATTCCCATTCTTGCCCCCATTTCCCCAGCTAGAAACGTCCTGGTCCCGCCCCGCGGAGGATGCGAGTAGAAAGGAAGGAGAGGATTGCGCTGAAATGAAGAAGCGCGCAAGGAAAGTGCAGGCGAGGGAAGGAAAGACCTTCTGAATGCGGGCTGGGAAAAGTGGCGGGTCTGGTTAGGCGAGAGAAAGGCGAGAGAACCCGAAAGGAAAAGGGCGAAAGGGGAATTGTCCATAATAGGTGTAGCTACGTCCAGGAGAAGGGAGGAACTCTGCTACAAACAGCTGCAAAACATGTACGTAGAATTCCTTGTTAAAGGTGGACATTCAATCAAGTGTGTCTGTGTATATACTGTATATATGTATGTATATAATAGAAATGAATAAATAAACATACTGGTCCTTTCTTGGTTTCATTCGAGGCAATGAGGAGATTTCAACCATGGGGCCATCTTGACTCCCTGGGTGACCGGGGGAGAATAAACTCCCCACCCCCCTTGTAATAATGGTCTTTGCCCAGTTCCAGCCTTGAGGAAGTCAAAGTTCTGCCTCAAGAGATCTAATTCTGAATTTGAGGACAGGGCTCTCCATCCATGGCCGCTTTCTGCCTGGAGGACTTCAACTCCCAGAATTCCCCAGCCAGCTGGACTGTATAGTAGAGTTGGTTTGTCCTCTGCCACCCAAGCCTTTCCCTATCCCTCTGGGCCCAGAGCTGCCCAGGTGCCAGTCAAGCACTGGTTTTAACTGGTTGGTACTTCTGGGCTGCCTTTCCACTTCACACCTCCCCCCCCCCCCCGAAAGCCTCCCCCACACTGGCCCCACCTTCAGCTTTTGGGGATTCCGGGGTTCCTGTGGGTGAATTGGAGGCATTTTATGCTGGGGGCTTTTCAACCTTTTCATCCTGTTAGTGCCATGAACTGCCAAGCATCCCTTCCCCTCCTCCCCTCCCCCTCCCCCACATTGTTTCTGCTGGACAAGAGAGGCCGGCCGGGCACAAGTCCTGCAGCCGCTCAGGGCCGTTTGCGGGGTCTGGATCCAGAGGCCCCTCCCCGAAGAGACCTCAGCCAGGGTCCGAAGGAGGGTGGGGGGCTGCCTGGGTCCCTCAGGGCAGGACCTTCCTTGTGTGGCATCTGGAAGGACCCCCACTGCCTGCCCAAGGCTGGCCTCCCCTCCCAACCCAGGCACCAATGGGGTGCTGGAGAGTTTCCTTGGAGGGAGGAGAGGGGAGAAAGGGCTGATGCTGGGACCTCTGGGAAAGGCATGGGAGGGAGGGAGGGAGGGAGGGAGGAAGGGAAGGGCAGCCTAAGCGGGGCTGGGTCTCCCCAGAAAGGGCAGCCAAGTTCCCGCTTGGGCCTGAGCTCCAAATGGAGGTTCCCAGCATAGAAAATGCCTCCGGTATTTTTATTTATTTATTGGTTTCTCAATGGCTTCAAGATAACAGGAGTAAGTAAAAACTTAGTTATGAATACATGGATGCATGTAAGAGACAATAAAAGAAACAAGAGGCTGATGCAGGCCCCCTCCAGGCCTCTTAGGAAGGGGGTGGGGTCCATAGTGGGCTCTTTGCAATCCCTGGAGGGGATCCAGGGTTCAACACAGCTGGTTCATGGCCTTGGTCCTTCTGGGCACAAGGCTCCGCCGGGCCTCGCTTGGAGAAAAGGCCCCTTCATCCCCCGTCCTTCTCCGGAGTTTCCTGATTTGGAGGAGAGTCTCTTGGGCAATCGGATCCGTCCTCACCCTCGGCGCCTTGTTTCTACCTGCTCTGGTCCCTCCCTGGCTGACTGGTGGGTGGAACCCTGACTTTCCTCATGAATGGGGATTCCCCTGCCTTTTGCTGCTGCTTCCTCCTGGAGGACTGAAAGGGCCACCCTCCCCCTTTGAAGGATTCCCCTCGTCTTGGACCCTCCAGCGGTCAGGACCTGCCCTGGCCAAAGCGCAGCTGCTCAGCCAGAGAGAGAAGCAAATGGATTGGCTGATGGTTGCCAATGGGGCAAAGGGGGCCCTTTGATCCTCAGCCCCTCCCTCCACAGAGCCAGGCCCCACCCTCCCTGCCTCCCTGGGTGTTACTTGCCTGAGCAGATTTTGGGTAGCAGAGATACCAGGAAGCAACCGACACGGATTGGATCCTCTCCTGCGGAGCCCACAAAGGTATTCCTGTGCCCCGGGACACCCGGCCCTCCCCTCCTTCCTCCCCACACTTCCAGTGGGGAGGGGGCACATTCAGGGCATCTGATAGCCCACAGGTGCATCGCCAGGGAAACACGGGGCCAGCTTCCCCTCCCCAATGTCTGGCCCACCCTGGTTGCCTCCAGGCAGGGCTTCCTGTTTCAACCCGACCGGAGGCTGAACATGTTTTATCCTGGGAAGGAATGAGGGGGCCACTCTGGGTGGGTTCAATGGGGGGTTGGCCAGAGGCAGCAGCAGCAGGAGGCCTCTGGAGCTCAAGGCTGGGCCATGGAGTGGAGGAGACCACCGCCTCCTTCTCCTGCTGGGCGACCCCCCCCCAAGGAGGTGCAGGACCTTCCTTTCTCTGGAACTCGGCTGCTGCGGCCCCACACTGGCCCTGGTCCTCTTCCTTCAGGGGCCTCTCCCAGGAGAGACACCCCCTGCCTCCCCGGTGCCTCTTGCAAGACTCTCTTCCCCTGGGGAGTTGGATTTCCGCTTCTCAGCCCAGATCCACTGCTGCCCTTGGCCCCTTTCCCTGACCAGCCCCCCTCCTGTCGTTGGCCAGGACTCCCTTCTGTCCTATGAGGAGCACGAGAACCAGCCTCCATCCCAGTCTAACATGGCGGGGTGTGGGGTCCTCCAAGGGGGCAATGCTGGAGGACTCCAGTGGCCCCTGGGAGGGAATTGGGGTCTGGGGGATAGGAGGGAAGCTCTCTTGGCTGGAGAATTGCAGGTGGTGCTTGCCGGGTGGGCACAGAGGTGAGAGCGAGGCAGGCACTCAGAGCAGGGGCTCCCTAGTGGGCATGCAGCCCACCCACAAGTAGGCCTCACTTCCACAACCGAGCAACACTTCTCTGTACAGCAAGATCACTTAGCCCTGGGCGGTGCCAAAGCGTCCGTCTTGAGTACGGTTTGCCAACCAGGAGCGAGTCCATCTAGTGGTGGTGAAATCTAAATATTATGTCCACAGCATTTTGCTGGTCTACTAATTCAGTCACGAGCAAATGAGTCATTATTTAGTCCATACAATGCTCCGGATTCAGGTAACACCGAGTATCCATAAGGAAATTAAAGTCAGCTCTGGCACACCTCGCACCCAGAGCTGCATTTATACACCAGTTAACAACTTAATGAGTTTATCCACCAGCCGGTGAGCGCTACTGCATCACATTCGACCACCATGTAATACCCTAGACACCATCAATACATTTATCCATCAATAATTCCCCCCCCTATTTACCACATATGTACACATATCATATTCCCTCATTGTATTTACAGCTATTAAGTGACCCTTCTCCCCTCTCAAGATCATTAGTTCAACAGGCAGCATCTTAATCACTTTGTCTACCCTCCCCCCCTTACAGGCTGTAACAGCTCAGCGTGTGATGTCAGCAAGGTTCATTATCTTCGGTGAACAGTCAAATCCCCAGGTCGGGTGATTAACGGCACTTCCCCTCTCGATAGCATAGGCTGACCTGGCACAACGCATGGTGTTACCACTCCAGCACATCCTGAAGACATGACAACTCATTGAGTATGGTTTGCCAGCCAGTTGCGAATCCACGTAGTGGTAGCGCTATCTATTCCACTTTTTTCTAGCTTATTAAGAAGTAAGTTGTGGTCTACTTTGTCGAATGCTTTGCTGAAATCTAAATATATTATGTCCACAGCATTTTGCTGGTCTACTAATTTAGTTACTGTGTTGAAGAATGAAATAAGGTTGGTTTGGCATGATCTGTTCTTAACAAACCCCTGCTGACTGCTAGTTATTACTTTCCTTGTTTCTAGATGTTGGCAGATCTGGTTTTTTATTATCTTTTCCAGTATCTTCCCGGGTATTGATGTTACGCTGATTGGTCTGTAGTTTCCTGGGTCTGTTTTTTCCCCTTTTTTGAAGATAGGAATCACATCGGCTCTTTTCCAGTCCTCTGGTAGTTCCCCGGTGCTCCAGGATTTTTGAAAGATATGGTGCAGTGGTTCTGAGACGACCTCTGCCAGCTCCTTTAAAACTCTGGGATGTAATCCATCAGGTCCCGGTGATTTGTGTTCATCAAGATCAGACAGGTGTTCTCTTACTATTTTTTTTTGCTTATTTTAACTTTTATTTCTGGTCTGTCTTTTACAGTTATGTTTTGGGGAAGTTGAGCTATAGTTTATTTTTGCATGAAGACGGATGCAAAGAATGGGTTAAGCAGTTCTGCTTTCTCTCTGTTGCCTGTTACTTCCTTGCCGTTTTCTCTCTTTAAGGGCACCGACTGTTTCCTTGATTTTCTTCTTCTTGTTTATCTGTTGGAAGAAACATTTTTTATTATCTTTGACTTTTGTTGCAAGTCTTTGACTTTTGTTGCAAGTCTTTGTTCGTTCTGAGCCTTTGCTTTCCTGACTTCGTCTTTGCAGATTCTGGCTATCTGCTGATATTCTGCCTTAGTTGCATGTCCTTCTTTCCATTTTTAGTACTTGTCCTTTTTTTCTTTCAATTTGCCAGAGAGATCTTTGTGCAGCCATGCTGGTTTCTTCTTGGATTTCTTGTTTTTCTTTCTCAGTGGCATTGTGCTGGTCTGGGCTTCTATGATCAGAGTTTCCTAAGATTCCTGAGTTGTTTTCCCCTTTAGAATTTTCATCCATGGAATCTTTCCCATGTTCTCTCTGAGTTTATTGAAATCAAGTCTTTTAAAATCCAAGACTCTTGTCATTATGTTCTGTTGCTTGGGTCTGTGTTACGTTGAATTCTAATATGACATGGTCACTCTCACCCAAGGTTCCTGCAGTTTCAACTCCCTCTATCACTTCTTCTCTGTTTGTAAGCATTAAGTCCAGTATTGCTGTCCCTCTAGTTTTACCTTCTACCTTTTGGACAACAAAGTTGTCAGCTAGGTTGGTTAGGAACTTATTTGATTTCTCACTTGGAGCAGAATTAGTTTTCCAGTTGATATCAGGATAATTGAAGTCTCCCATTACTATTGTTGTGTGTTTCCTGCAGATGTTTCTTAGTTGGTTGTCAAAAAGGACATCTATTTTTTCTGCTTGATTGGGTGGCCTGTAATATACACCTATGGATATGTCACTCTTTTTTCTTTTATATTGACCCATATGCATTCTAGGAGGTTTTCATCTTTGGTTTCATGCATTTCTGTAGCAATATAGTGGTCCTTTATGTACAGTGCAACTCCACCTCCTCTTTTATGGGGTCTGGGTTTTTTTTTGAATAGTTTGTATCCTTCTACCAGTATGTTCCAGTCATGGGTTTCATCCCACCAAGTTTCTGTTATTCCAACTATATCATATTTACCTTCATGTATTCGAAGTTCGAGTTCACCCTGTTTGTTCCCCAGACTTTGTGCATTTGTATATAGGCACTTGAGATCTTTATGTCTGACACTGTGTTTACTGTCTACATGACCTCTGTTGTGCCTGCCTGCCCCTACTTTCTTGTCACCTGTTTGATTAGTGCACATAGTATGGCGCTCACGATTAAATGCTTGGTTTGGTTGGCATCAAGGTTGATAATCTTACCTGCACAAGAATCTATTTTGCGTACACTGGTATCCTTATTAATTTTAGGTTACTGGGGACAGAAATGTTCTGAATCCATTAATTCTCTGTCCCCACTGTTCAGTTTAAATGTTTATTCCAGGAAATCTGTGAATTTAATGCCAAGTAACTCAGTCCCTTTCTTTGATGGATTCAAACCATCTCTTTTGTACAGTTTTTCATTGGACCAGCTGCAGATATCATGACTAATAAAACCCAAGCCTTCCCTTTCACACCACTCCTTTAGCCACACATTAAACTCTGCTACATGCTGCCCTTTCCCTCTTTGTTCCTTGTATGCAGTAGAACCTCTGAAAAGATAAGCCTGCAGCCCATATTACTAAGTTCATACCCCAAGCTCTGGAAGTCTTTCTCAACAGAAAGGACATCCTTCTGGTATAGATCATTTGTACCAAGATATATAATAGCATCAACATCACAGTCCTTGCTGGCATTCTTGACTATCTTAAGAATACGCCTCTTGTCTCTGCTGGCAGTAGCACCTGGCAGACACCTGACCTCTTTCAAAACCTCCGTATCCTTTCCTAAATTTACATCCCTTACAATTGAGTCCCCAACCAGAAGATGGCTTCTCTTTTTGGAGGCCTTGCTCTTCTTGTGTGACTGGTGCGTAATACCTGATTCACACTTTCTCCTTTCCAAAGTAAGTTCTTCTTCTAGGACCATGATCCCCGGATTATTTGAGTTATCACAGCTACCTTGACCTGTCACTTTCGTGTCCCTATTAAGGTCAGCAAGGCCACTGCATCTGTTATGCTGGGACACAGCAAAAGCTTTGGGTTCATGGTCCACAGCTGTCACCCTGCCAGATCCCACGGTTGTCCATGCTGCCCTTTTCCTGTAGGATCTTTGTGGTAGTGGGAGGTGGTATCAGGACAACTCAATAGATGGCTGGATTGGGCATCCAATTGCTGCTTGGAGAGCACAGATTAGAGATTCTAGATAGGTAATCTGTCCATGTAGACTGGTAATTTTTTTACCAAGAGGACAGTATCCAAGTTTGAAAAGAGTCCTGTGAAAGACAGCTGTAAAGCAAGTATTACACTGAACTAAGCCAGTCATTTTGAAATAAAATAAAATCACAATCTCAAGCGCACCAACCCTAAGTGTATTATTGGTATTTTTGGTTTTTAGTTATATCTTTCTATCTTTCTCCTTTGTACTCACCCTCTGCCTCTTCACAAGCAGCCAGCAGCTCCTCCCACCAACTTCTTAAAATTTGAAATGCAATGGAAGCAATTCACTCTTGCCAGGTGCTGCTCTCTGGGAGGGTGCAGAGGCTGCTGGGGAGGCTGGTTCATCCCATCCTTGACCTGCAGTGGGACACGGGGCCTCCTTTGTGGTGTGGGAGGCAAAATGGGCTCAGAGGCCCTTTCTTCTCTGGCAGGGCTGACGTCTCCTTCCCTCTTGCAGACCCTCCCACAGCCCCTGCAGCTGCCCATGACTGCCATGCCACTCTGCTGGAAGCGCTCCCGGTGCAGCTCGATCCAGCTTTTGGTCGGGCTGCTGTGCATTCTGACCACCCTCTTCGTTCTCAGCTTTCTGGCCAGCAGTCGCCGTGGTAACCTGCCATCGCTCTTGCTGCCTTCCTGGATGGGGAACAGCATGGGGGAGAAATACATAGACACCCTCCTCCACCCATCCGCCAACGCCTTCCCGCTGTCCCCATCGCCCTGTGCCCTGATCACCCCCTGGCTACTGGTGCTAGTGGCCAGTGCACCTGGGCACGCGGCCCAGCGTATGGGGGTGCGGCGTAGCTGGGGAGGTGCAAGCGTAGCAGGGGGGCACAGTGTGCACACGATTTTCACAGTGGGGCTGCCCGGGGACGTGGCACAGCAGGCAGCACTGAAGCGGGAGGCGGCCGAGCACGGGGACCTGTTGCAGGCGCGCTTTGCCGACACCTACAGAAACCTAACCCTGAAGACGCTGGCGATGCTGGCCTGGGCCACCACCCATTGCCCCACTGTCCGCTTCCTGCTGAAGGCTGACGATGACATCTACCTGAACCTGCCTGCCCTGACGAGACACCTGGAGCAGTTGGCCAGCCCACACACTGCCTATCTGGGCTATGTCTTCTCACACGGGACACTCAACCGCAACCCCTACCATCGGCACTACGTGCCCACCTCGCTCTACCTGGAATCCAACCTTCCGCCCTACTGCACTGGCTCTGCCTACATTCTCTCTGTCCCAGCCGCTACTGCTGTCCTGGGAGCTGCCCGCCTGCTACCGTTGCTGCCCATGGAGGATGTGTATGTGGGGCTGTGTGCCCACCATGCTGGCATTGCCCCGCGCCACCTGGACCATATGGCCGGGGCTACCCACTACCCGCCTGATGCCTGCTGCTACCGGGAGGTGCTCCTCAGCGTGCATGATGTGGAGCCTGCCGAAATGCTGTCCATGTGGGAGGCAGCTGAGCACCCCTGCACCGACTGGCAGCGCTTCCTTGGCCTGACCCGCTGCCAGGTCCTGGCCTTGCTGGATGCATTGCTGCCAGATTCCTGAGCGGAAAATACCTTCAGGTCAACATAGTGTGACAGACTTTCGGGGCCCGTTTCTGTCCTTATTGTGAGTTGCGTTTGGGGGGAGGGGTGCACGAAGGGAGGCTCAGCCAACCTCATTGGACACAAGTTGTACTCTGACAATAACAGTAATAATAATAAAAAAGAGGAAATGCAAATCTGAGCTAATCTGGTCAACCTCTGGCTTATTATTTATCTGAGCTTCTCAGGTTTCTGTGACTTTGAAGTTTGGGCTGCAGTGAAGGGGCTTCGGTTCTGAAAGGGGCGCTGGGCAATTCCTACTGTGGCTTAATGGCTTTCGTCCTGTTTTGGGTCTTGGGTGAGGGGCTTGCTTTCTAATCCTTCCATTCTGCCTTTGTTACCTTTGCTCGAAGGAGCTTCAAGATACCTTGTCTGGAATGGATTGCCAAATCTGCATTTAATGGACAAACAAATGGCAACTTCAAATCTCAACTAATAAATGCTCTGTCTGACATATTGGCAAAAAAAATCAGAAAATAAAATACAGGCTGAACAGTCAAGATCTTGTTAATGATCCAAACTCTGTCAAGGATCTTGGAGTACTCATCCCTAATGATCTAAGTGCTAGAGCCCACTGTAACTACATAGCCAAAAACACATTAAGAGTTGTTAATCTTAATCTTACGTAGCTTTTTCTCTGGTAATACCACACTACTAACTAGAGGATGCAAAAACATTTGCTAGACAAATACTTGAATACAGCTCAACAGTCTGGAATCCACATTATGTATCTGATGTTAATACAGTGGAGAAAGTCCAGAAATATTTCACAAGAAGAGTTCTCCACTCCTCTACTCGTTGCAGAATACCTTATGCCACCAGACTCGAAATTCTAGACCTAGAAAACCTAGAACTACGCCGCGTTCAGTCCGATCTAAGAATAGTATATGAAATCATACATTGCAATGTCCTACCAGTCAACGAATAGTTCAGCTTCAACCATAACAATACAAGAGCAAACAATAGATACAAACTCAAGGTTAATCGCACCAAACTTGATTGCACGAAATATGACTTCAGCAACAGAGTGGTCAATGCCTGGAATACTCTACCTGACTCTGTGGTTTCTTCCCCAAACCCCAAAAACTTTAACCTTAGACTGTCTCCTATTGACTTCACCCCTTTCCTAAGAAGTCTGTAGGGGGCATGTATAAGCACACCAATGTGCCTACCGTCCCTGTCCTCTTGTTCCTTTTATTTTTCTTATATGTACCCATTTCATGTATTCATAACTATGTTTATACTTATACCTGTTATCTTACAATCTCTTGACAAAATAAAATAAATAAATAAATAAATATGGTAAACAAAATTGACCCAACTTGGGAACCTTTAATAGGGTAGGATGGAATTCTTTACTGGCCAAGTGTGATTGGACACACAAGGAATTTGTCTTTGGTGCAGACGCTCTCAGTGCACATAAAGAAAAAATAAGATACATTGATCAAGAATCATCAGATACAACTCTTAATGTTTGTTGTTTACAAAATGGTAGAAGGCACGGGTGGATTTTGTGCGTAGAAGGTTTCCCTCATGTTTGATGTGATAGTTGGTGCATTCAGTCTTTATGTGGTGATATAGGTTTTTGTAGCGGCTTTTGAAGTTTGATGCGTAGCCAGCTTCGTTTTTTCGCCAAATTGATTTTTTTGGAGGGGATTGGAGCTTCCTTATTTTTATGGGTAATTTGTTTTTTTCTGGTTTTGGGGGTTATTAGTGATATTTATAGATTAATGACTCTTTTGACTTCAAGCAAAAGAATGCGATAATGGTCTTCGATAATGGTAATACAGACAGTGAATAGAATTTGCCAATCAAGACATGGTAGGTCAATGAGATCATAGTTGGCTTTTTTAAAGTTATAATGGGGATTCCGTCATTATGATGAGTTTTGTAAGGACGCATATTGAGGCAAAAGTCAGTCATGTTGTGGTCAGTGTTGGAGAAAGGTTCTTTTATTTGTAGTCCATAAATTGAGTTTAAGCTGTTGCAGAAGATGAGATCCAGGCAGTTGTTGTATCTGGTGTTGTTAGGTACTAGTTGATCCAGTCCTAGATTAGTTACAACATTGTACAGGGTTGCACGTATGGGTTCAGTTGTATATTCATTTAGGGTCCAATTAATAAAAGTAGGTTTAGGTCACCAAGAAAGGTAAGGGGGTGCGGGCAGGAGGCTGCCCGTGTTAGTAGTGTAGTTAACTTGTTCACATGTACAATGTCGTAATCAGGGGCTCTGTAACATAGTAAGAAGCGAATTGTGGTATTTAAGGACAGCGCACAGACGATGGTCTCAGGAAGAACGAGTTCCTGGCAAACTTGAATACCTTTTAGATTAGATTATATTGCTATTGGTATGTCTAATTAAATGAAAAGAAGGAGTAGAGAAGACACGATAGCAGTGTTCCAGTATCTCAGGGGCTGCCCCAAAGAAGAGGGAGTCAAGTCCTTCTCCAAACAATTGAGGGCAAAACAAGAAGCAACGGGTAGAAACTAATCAAGGAGAGAAGCAACTTAGAACTAAGGAGAAATTTCCTGACCGTGAGAGCCATCAACCGATGGAACCGAAGTTGCCTTCAGAAGTGGTGGCTGTTCCATCCCTGGAGGCTTGCAAGAAGAGACTGGACTGCCCTCTGTCAGAAACTGGTATAGGGTCTCCTGCTTGGGCAGCGGGGTGGGGCTAGATGACCTCCAAGGTCCCTTCCAACTCTGTTATTCCCTTAACTATCCGTTAAGATTTCTTGGTGGATTATGGCGGACGTTTGGCATTCAAAAACCTACTGAAGTCCTGGCAAGGACTTTGTACTCTTTCTTGACTAGGATCAGGAGGAATTCACCTGCTCTCACCACAGGAAATTAAATGGCCATTTAGACATTATAGATTTTTTTAAATATTTTTTTTTATTTTTAATGTAATAATTCCATCCTCAGTTGAACAATGTGTTATCTGGATACAAGAACCTTTGTTGAATAACAATCACAATTTGCAACATCCTTTGGATATTATGGTTTCTTGCACTCAGCCAGATTTCACTCTGGATTTGGCATTTTTATCCCCCTATCGTCCTTCCCAATTAGAACAGAATGGAATAGAATTGAATTCTTCATTGGCCAAGTGTGATTGGACACACAAGGAATTTGTCTTTGGTGTTTAAGCTCTCAGTGTACATAAAGAAAAAATACACATTCATCAAGAATCATCTTAATGACAGGCATTGGGTACAATAAGCAATCCAATCTTGCTTGGGAACAAATAAATAAACAAATAAAACAATAAGCAGGCCAGGCTCAGCTCGCCTGGCTTCTCCGCCTCCGATAACATAGGCTGCCTGCACCGAATTCTCTTCATGGGAATCCTCCGGGACCTTTTCCAGCTCCCTTGGTGGTGCGGGCGGCCGGGCAGCATAAGACTAACCGATTACCTATTCAGCAGCGGACTTATGGGCCTGGGAAATGTCCCCCTTTCCCTGAAGTGGCCCATTGGACTGTCAGCGGCCTACCTTAAGGACGGACCCTGGGATCCCGAGAGGTGGCATGGCCAGAAGAAACTTTTTAGGGGTAGATCCCAACTGTATTCTTTTTTATTCAATTTTTTATCTGGGTTAGGGAGGGTGACCAGGTCGGGTTTGGGGGACAACCCACCTGAGTCGAGGGCCAGGCCGGTGGCTGAGCGCAGCCAGGAGGATTTGGGGTTGTGGGGGTCAGATCGAGGATGGGGGGTTATTTCCGGGAGGGAGAAGTAAATTTTATTTACACAGTGAGCGGAAGAGACAGATTTGGCAGTTACAGGGGGCCATATCATGTTTTGGGAGCACGCCCCTGCTGTTTGCGTGCAGTGGCGCGCTCCGACCCCCAAAGCATTTCCCGTTTCCCAGGTTGTCTGAAATCATCGGGTCCTGGGCTTTCGTTTGATATTGTGTAATGCCAGGGCCGCAGTAAATAAAGCCCCCCTTATTTATGATCTGATTCGGGAGGGGGGAGCGGACATGGCGGGTATTACCAAGACCAGGTTGGGCCAGGAGGGGGGTGTTCCCCTGGTAGAGATGTGCCCACCCGGATTTCGGGTTTTCCATCGGCCCAGGGCCCGTGACCGTGCAAAGTGCATAGTGCGTCCCGATCGAGAAAGGGCCGCAATTGGTAGATCCTGCGGACCTGATAAAAAGCCCCCCTGGCAACGGCTGCTATATGGTCTTCTAACGGCAGCCGTACATCCAGGAGGACACCCAAATTGCACGCCCTCTCCGTGGGGGCCAGAGTTCCTCCCCCCACGGCCAGCGATGGAGTTAGCTGGCTGTATCGGGGCACCGGAAAGCACAGCCACTCGGTTTTGGCCGGGTTGAGCTGAAGCCTGTTCCGCCCCATCCAACCCCGCACAGCCTCCAGGCACCGGGTCATCACTTCCACAGCTTTGTCAGGGTGGCCTAGGATAGAAATATACAGCTGAGTGTCATCAGCGTACTAATGGAATTCTACCCCAAAGCCATGGATGATCTCACCCAGCAGCTTCACATAAATGTTGAACAGAAGGGGCGAGAGCTCCGACCCCTGAGATACCCCACAAATCAGGGGCCTCGAGGTCGATCTCTGCCCCCCTGCCAACACAAATTGCGAGCGGTCGGAGAGGAAGGAGGAGAACCACCGTAATACAGTGCCTCCCACTCCCAACCCCTCCAGCCGCCGCAATAAGATACTGTGGTTGACATTATCAAAAGCCACCGAGAGTTCTAATAGGACCAGGACAGAGGAATATCCCATCACGGGCCCTCCAGAGATCATCCACTAATGCGACCAATGCCGTTTCCGTGCTGTACCCAGGCCTGAAGCCTGATTGGCATGGATCCAAGTAGACAGCTTCATCCAGGTGGCAGGGTAGCTGTTTTTTACTAGGCTTCGGTTTCACCTCCCCTTTGGATTTTAGGAGATTTGTGATAGGCATTGCAATCTTCGCAAAAGCAAGGATAAATTGGCAGTAAAAGTTAGCAAACCCCAAGAAACTTTGAAGTTGTTTCCTGGTGCGGGGAGGGGCCCATTCCAAAATGGCACGAACTTTGCCCGGATCCATTTCTAAGCCGTCATGTGATATGCGTTAGCCTAAATAGTCAATTTTTTCCTGGTGGAATTCACACTTGGACAACTTTGCATAGAGTTGAGCAGCTCGAAATTTTTCCAGAACTGACCGCGCTAGTTTCACATGTTCATCACGAGTCTCCGTGTAGATAAGAATATCATCAAGATAAACTAACACCCCTTTGTATAAATGTTCCCGCAACACCTGATTTATCATTTGCATGAATACTGCAGGGGCCCCCTGTAGGCCAAACGGAAGAATGTTGAATTGGAAACAACACATCAGGCAGTTAAAAGCAGTTTTCCATTCATCCCCATCCTTAATTTGAACTCGGTAGTATGCTTCTCTCAGGACGAGTTTTGTAAAAATTTTCCCTTTGGCCAGGTGAGCCAACATATCCTTCATCAAGGGGAGGGAGTACACGTCCTCCACCGAAATGGCGTTGATGTTTCTATAGTCAACACACAAACGCAAGGAGCCATTTTTCTTCTCACGGAACAATACTGGGGCCGCTACTCGGGGGCCTAGCAGGTTGGATGAAACCATGTTCCAAATTTTTATCAATAAATGATCGCAGCTCTTCTAGCTCCCGCGGTGTCATCAAGTACAGTTTCGGTTTTGGGAGTTTCACTCCTGGCAGAAGTTCAATTCTACAATCTGTTGAGCGATGGGGGGAAGCTTGTCCGAGGCCTTCTCACTGAACACCTCCTTTAAGTCCCAGTATTCCTCTGGAATTTTCTCCTCCCCCCTCAGATTCTCAGTGCCAGTGGAGGTCAGCTCTGTGGGATTCTTGGGTTTCAGTTGAGATTGCCCCTCCCCTTCCGGGAGTTGGTATGTATGCGCAATGATCCCCTCCTCCAGTCAACATGAGTGTTCCATTTCCAGAGGCAAGGCAAACCCAGTATTAGGGGGCGCTCCATCCCAGGAGCCATAATAAAACAGAAAGTCTCTCTATGCTTCCCCATCGTCATTTCTACCGGTTCCATTGTGAAGTGTGCAGGGGCGCCCCGGCTACCAATCCATCCAGTTGGCAAAAAACTATGGGCGTTTTTAAAGTCTTTAGCCTTAAGCTCATTTTTTCTACTACCTCCGAGCTGATTACACACCTTGTGCACCCAGAGTCTAACAAAGCCAACATTTCCCCTTTGGCTCCTGACGTGGGTACCCTTAATCTCACTGGAATGGTCATAGGGCCCTTGTTGGACTTACCAGTGAGTCGTGTTCCGATTCGGATTCACTCTCTTCAGAAGAGATTGGAGTTCCCAGCTCCTCTCCTTTGGGAGGGGCAACCTCTACAACCACCTCCACTTTAAGTGCCATTTCACGAGGCTTGGCTGGAGGTTTCTCAGATTTTCTCCCTCCTCCTGGTGCCCGCTTTGGTTCCAGCTTAGTATGGCAGTCCGCAGCCCGGTGACCTTCCTTCCCACATCGGAAGCATGCAGTGGTCTTGGGATTTGCCGCCATCCCTCCCTTTTGAGGTTTTAAGGCTTCTCGAGGGCTGATGGGGGAGGGCTTCCTCCAACCAAGCCCCCTTCAGCGTCTGTTTCGGGTCAGATCAATTTCCACCTCTGCTGCCAGCATGTACCACAGCTGCAGCTCTTCTGGCAACACAGCTTTGATAAACATCTTCATTCAAGCCATCTTTAAAAGCTTCTATCAGGGCTCCCTGGGACCAGCCTCGAATATGGCACGCCAGCTCTCTAAATTCCTGGGTATAATCGGCCACTGATCTCCGCCCCAGATTTATGGTTTTCATCCTAATTCTAGCCTTGCACTCAGCTAGAGGATCTTCAAACCTGGCACGCAGCGCTGTCATGAACAGGTCATAATTCAACAGTTGGGGGGCATTATGCAAAGTCACCATCCACTTTGCAGCAGTTCCCTCCAGAGCCCTGGCCACACATCTGGCTTTGGCTGCTTCCGAGGAAAAATCCTGCCCATATTCCTCCATATGGCTCCAGACTTGTGCCAGGAAGAATCCTAACTCCTGGGGATCCCCTCCATATTTTACTTCCAGTGGAGGCACCTTTGGAATTCTATGCCTTCTGGCAATTACCCCCCCAGCTGGGGGGGCCTGGGCTGCTGCTGCCTGTTGTGCCAGCCCAGATTGATTTATGGGGGTGGCTGCTCTGGTTCTTCTGCCTGGGGGTACCTCCCCCTCTTCCCCCTCATACCTTGGATCAGTCTGAGTTTCTCCGACAGCTTCCTTTAGAAGATGCATGGCTTGCATTAGTAGAAAATTCCTTCTTTCCTTCTCTTGCCATGGCTCTTCTCTTCCACACCGATGGGTCGTGGTTACTCCTGGAGGAGGCTTTTCCTCAGGATCCTTCCAGCTGACTCCCAGGGACCATTTGGGCTTTACAGCTGGGTTTTCGCCAAGACTTAATTCTGCTAAGAAGTCGGCTTCCCCTGCTGCCTCTAGCAACAGGGAATCTGATCCTCCAGTCGCTCCCAGGTCTTCTTGGTCGCTGGCTGGATTAGGCATTGTTTTCAAACCCCCTCGGAAGAAAGTTTGTTAATTCTCCGGGTGGGCTGGTAAAGCGAGATTCAGAATAATGTCAGGCGGTGCTCCATTCAAAATCCAAGAAAGAAATACTTACACTCTATTAGTTAGAGAAAAGATAACTTTTACTAGAAATCAAGTGGTAGCAACAAAAGAATTCTGAATCTGAGAAAATGAGCGTGCAAATCACATATACAAAGTGATGGCAATGTTCCCACCCCCAATATAGTTCAATTAGCTCCTCCAATTAAAAGTTGCTTATAGCATCATGTGGGCATCTCTAGGTGGCGATGAGGCCTCTGTCCGTTGACCTTGACATATTTTGATAAAGAGTTGCAGCTGCACATAACATAGGATAGAAGCCTAAGCAAGAATCTCCCCTCCAACTTATACAGTTCTGTTTTGTAACACCTCCAGCTCGCTTCCCATAACCATGCCGCCCTCCTCCCCCCGTTACTTATGACAGCCGAAAGATGCAAAGCAAAGGAAAAAAATCTTGAAGCACAAACACCGAAGCACAAACAGGGTGGGGGACCAGCTCTCACCCCACCGCGGGTCCAGTGGGGAGGAGAGGGGAGCCAGCAGCCAAGCCTTCCTGCACTGACCCCTGGGGGGAGCCCCTCACTCATCCTGCTCTTCCAGGTTCCGATCCTGTGGAACTGGCCTCCTCTTCCGACCTCCCTCCCGCCTGCCCGTCTCTCCTCGCTCGCCCCGCGGCCGTCTCGCTGGAGTCCGAGTCGCTTGTGTCCGAGGAGGAGGAGGAGGAGGAGGAGGAGGAGCTGGAGCTGCTGGCACTCAGGCAGGAGTCAGGCACCTGCTTGGCGGACTCCGGCTTCTCATTGGCTGCAGGAGGGGAATGAGGGACAGGAAGGTGGTCAGCCTCGGACCAGGAGAGGCAAACCCCCCGCCCCTCCCCCAGAGCCCACAGAGGCGGCTGGAGACCGACTGACCTTTCTTTGGCAGCTTCTTGGCTGAGTTCAGCTGCCCGCTGACGTCCTGCAAGCGCCTCTCCAGCTCGCGCTTCTTCTCCAGGGTGAGCTCCTCCTTTGTCTTGTCCACTGGCTTCTTCAGGGCTGCGGAGGAGAATCCTGGGTCAAGGGACTCCCCGTGGGGCTTTCCACATGCGCCCCAACCCTGCTGGCTGCTTCAGCTGGCCAAAGGAGAAGCCGTCCAGCAACAGAGGCCATCCAGCTGGGGGCCCCGAGAACCCTATTGCTACCCCGTAACAAGCCTTGTTTCAGGCTGTGTGGTCTATGAGCCCACTCAACTCTGGCTTATTTATTAAAACTGTGATTAAAAGAAATCACAGCAACCGGGAGCCCTCCTCACTGACAGGCGGTAGATCGCAATCGTCTGCAGCTACGGCCCATGCTATTTCATTGGAGTGCCCCCATCTTTGCGATTAGGGGCTGAAGCTGCCTCGGAGGGGCGGTGGAGTAAGGGGAAGCCACCAGCCAGGTTGAGGGGAGCCGCATCATACCCCCTGGGTTTGGTTTCTTTTCCCCCTGAAGATGACTGAAGCAATGATCCAAAATGGCCACTCCAAAGAGGAAGACTCAGCTGGATTAATATTTGTGCAGGAGTGAAGAAAGAAGTGGACAGCATATGAACCAGGACAATTGGGTGAAACGACCAAATAAAAGATACCCTGGGATTCATGTAATAAATGAACTTTTTTAAAAAAAGAGAATAAGAAAGCGGAGGAATTTCAAAGGGAAAGGAAAAAATAAGAAAAATAATTTTGACAGCTAAACGGGACTTCGAACCGAGAAAGGAAGAAGCCAGAACAAGATACCTAATTAAACTGGATTACAACGAATAGGCATAAATTAAAGCTGGACTTAAGATTGCAAAAAATAATGAGAGATAAATATGCAAACTGGAGATTGGATTATTGGATTACTGAGACTTGAAAAGCCCCGAATAACAAAACAGGAGAAAAAGGTGAATAATTTGTATAACGGAGAGTACCATCTTGTGGACAAAAATTTAAATTTAAACAAGAGAGAAAATATCCTGTTTCTGTGCGTACTTGGGATGATACAGAAAATGTTACAGGATGTTAAAGAAAAACTGAAACAATAAAGCAAGAATCCCAGAAAGTGAAAGTTGAACTAGGATAAAAGAAGTAAAGATTGACTGCGGGACTAATTGGTGATTTTGGTATAGACCCTGGATTGGAATAACTAAAACCAGAAGAAGAAAGAAGGAAAATAAAAGCTTTTGTGGATTTAATGATTACAAGATATAAGAGTGTGCAATCTCTTCAGGAGCTAAAGGTGGAACTTACAAATTTGAAAGAATTGCTACAGGAAAGAGGTGAATCACTTTGTTCTGTCTTGGAAGCTATGGAAACGGCGATCGAAGACGAAGAAAGAACTTTAGAAGAGGAGGAGCTAGTTCAAGAAGAAGCCATCTTAAAGACACAATTAATAAAAGGAACACCACAAAGAAGTGGGAAAAGGAGGTCAAAAATTTGAGATTCAAGAAGGTAATTAAAAAGGGGAATACCTGTGAAATTAGGAAAGAGAGAAAGGTCCAGCAGAAAAGGGGAAAGGAAAATATAAAGAGAGAGTGGGATACAAACTGGAAAGAGAAAAGATATGGGAAAATGGAGGGGAAGAGAGGCAATAAGAAACGGGAGCAGGAAATAAAGAACTATAAAATGATGAAAGGAAACTGCTTTCAGAGAGATAATGGCTAAGGAATTAAAAGTGGGGTTTTAATTTAATTCGGCTTTTAAATTTTTAAATTTTAACTTTTTAATTCAATCCTGGAATTTTAAACCTTGGGAATTTTATATCTGAAGGGATTCGGCCAGAGCTATGTTATTTAATTTGTTTTTAATTGTATATACTGTCCATTTTTAGTAGGCTGTACACCGCCCCGAGTCCCTTTTTGGGAGAGGGGGCGGTATAGAAATTTAAATAAATAAATAAGGAATTAAAAAAGGGGATTCTGCATGGAGATGAGGGGTAGTAATAATATATTAGCAATCATAAAGTAGAAAATAGGTAATATAGAACATTAAAGAAGGGATGGACACTGACACTGTATTAGATGAATCTATATTTTTATTCTTATTCTTAAAAGAAATATTAAGGTGTATTAAATACATTGAATTAATGGAAATGAAATGTGAAAATGTTCAAAAAAGAGATTAATATCAGTGACCAGAATTAGTTACGTTTTATTCTTATTTTTGTTTTGAAATTATAAATAAAAGTTAGAATGAAAGTGGGAAAACACACTGCGAAATCCGATTAAAAAGATATATAACGTTATGTAGCTTTTTTAAGGGAATGTTTATTATTATTTTAACCACTGAGATGACACGCTCAAATTAGTAGGGGGGGAAACTTATGGTTTTTTTTTTTCTTTTCTTCTCTTGTGTAAAAGCTTGTATTAATTTAGAATTATGGAAAGAATATGTGATGAAATTGCAAATTTGACAGATAAAAGAACTACTTAAATGAGAAAATATTAATAAGTTAAGATAGAGTATTAAGAGGAAAGAAAGGTATTGATTTTTCTTCTATTTGGTAAATACATATTGTTATTTCTATTCTTAAAAGAAATATTTGTGTTTTAAGAACTATACTTGAAATAATTGAAATGAAATGAGAGAATGTTTAGATTGAGATTAATATAGTGATCAGAATTAATTTGTTTGTTCTTCCTTTCTGTAAAAGTGGGAATGGAAAAGGTAATAATAGAATTAAGTAGAGATTGGATGGGATAGAAAGTTGAATATGAAAAATGAAATACATAAAAGCTCGTATTAATCTAGTATTATAGAAAGAATATACGATGAAATGGCAAATCTGATGGATAAAATAACTATTCAAATGAGAAAAGAGTACTAATTAGTTAAGATAGATTATTAAGAGAAAGGAAAGATATTGATAAATTTTGTTTGTTTATTTATTAGGTAAACACATTGTTATTCTTATTCTTAAAAGAAATATCAATGTTTAAGAATTATATTTGAAATAAGTGAAATTAAAGTTTAGATTGAGATTAATATTAGAGATTAGGATTAATTTGTTTGAACTTCTTTTCTGTAAACGTTTGAATGGAAAAGTGCGGCATTCCAATTAATTATGCCACAAGCCGGGTGGGTCACTCATGAATCTTGACCGGCAAGTGAAGACAACACACAGGTTTTCCTCAGGACGAGTGGACCCAGGGCGTGTTCTGAGCCTCTCTTTTATTTGGCAACATACATAGGGGAGGGAGCAAGTATCAGTACATTGGTTACATGCATAGGGAATTATACGTACTTTCTCATAAGTAGTTATATATCTGTTGCAGGGCAGAATAATAAGTAGGTCAATGCTTTCTATAGAGCATAGCTACTGGCATAGGATGTGATTTGCCATTCTCTCATGTCCGGAGTTATCCGGGCAGGCTCTTTGGTTTGCGTTTCTGCATAGACAGCAGGTGTACAAGCTCAGCAAAGAATGTGGTTTGTCATAGGATGTGCAAATTCATATATTCAATGCAACTATATTTTCTGTATGCTACAAGCAGTACTATTTAACCATTTGCTGTAAATCCCAACATCTCCTCCTTTCTTTTTTATTCAAATGGAAAGGCTGTGGCTGGTGGAGTCGGAGTGTGGCCCAGACTCCTCCGAGTCTGAGATACACTGTCACTCGCCAACCACTGGACACAAGGTCAAGTCTTCCGACTCGGCCTGTGCCTGCTGACCTTATCCTGGTGTTGTCTGAGGGGATGTCTCGATGATTAATAAAAATGAGCTAAAGGACAGACTCATCCTCTTCGTTCGTGATGGAAAATTTTGACACATCCTCCTGCGACACGGGTTGGTAGGTCCCCCTGCTTTCAAGGTCCCAGGAGGTATTCTGCGGTTGCAACAGCATGGTCTGTAATGAATCTATTTTACTTGTGATAAATGAAGAAAAGCGATTAAACAAACATGGACCAAGTGTGCACATTAATATAAGCAAAATTATTGGTCCTGTAGAAGCACTTAACAGGGTGGTAAGCCAAGGGGAAAGATTGTGCCATGTTCCAGACCATCCTTGATCTTCCCTTTCCTTTTTACGTTTGTTCAAACCCTCCCTTAGTTTGGTCATGGAGTCCTGTACTATGCCAGAGTGATCTGCATAAAAACAACATTCTTCTCTTAAAGCCACACATAACCCCCCTTCTTATAGAAAAAGTAAGTTTAGTCCTCGTCTATTTTGCAAGACTACTTCTGAGAGGGAGGTGAGAGATGTTTGCAAGTGAGAAAGGGAAGCCTCTATTCTCTCTAAGTCTTCATCGATAGCTGCCCTAAGATTGTGGTATTGGGTATACTGATGGGCGAAGGAAGCTATTCCAGTTCCTGCTCCAGTGAGGCCGAGCCCTACCATAAGAGCTATGGTGAGGGTGGAGATGGGTTCTCGCTTGTGTCTGATGGATGCTGACCCTGAGTAGGTGTTATAAAGTTCCTCTTCTGTGTAGATGTAGATGCGTGGTATGATGCAGAAGCCTTTGGTGTTTATCACATGGCCGTGGGCACAGGCTGTAAGGCCTGTAGAGCAGGCCCACCACCCTTCTATAGGTGGTATGTAAAAGGGTGTCGTGTCAATTGTACTATATGTTGTGTTGCAGTACTGTTGATAACGTGTGGGTACCAGTCCAATGCAGGTTCCTTTACCTGAGATAGATTGCAGTGTTTGTGAGCCATGTCTCCATCTACATGCCTTGTCATTCAAAGAGGTGTTGTATGGAGAGACAAGCCCTACAGCCTCGTAATATGGGGGTTGAACATTGTAGCAAAACCAGCAAGCTGTAGTAAGATTAGGATTGGTGCTATTTACCAGTTGGTAGGTGGCAAAGATAATATCCCAAAGAGGGTTCCCAGGGTGGCTCTGGGAGGGAGAGGAAGAATAACCAGTAGGAGCGAGTGAAATTTTCCCAGGAGTATAGGTGGGTTGCGGGGGTGGCACCTTGCGATTGGTTAAAACATTATTGGGGCCTACAGGTATCAAGGGCTTTATGGGGGTTTGTATTAATTTTATGGTAAAGATGTTCCCTGGATCTCCGCTAAGATCGTAGACCCGGCCACCCCAAGTGACCCCTGTCTGCCACTTCTTGTACTTTTTCCCGTGGATGGTGAACGAAATTTTTACCGGGTTGCATGGTTCCCATCCTCCCCCTTTTTTTAGGAAGCAGTCATACCATTTTGGACCAATCCGTTGAAGCTCAATGAAATCGTTCTTGATGGGAGGGTCCCACCATATTTGTCCAGTGGAGACACAGTCCCAGGATGCACAGAAATAGGAACGCGGTCCCCCACACTTTTTCAAATGTGTTGTTTCCTTTTTATAGCCAGGGCAGACATACAGGGGCTGTCGCCTCATCGCTTGGTAGTTGTTCATACCCGGCTTGTTAGGGCTAGTGACGGTGTCCATCATTACGCCAAAGTCAAAGTACAAATCAGGAAACCAAGATCCTGGCACTGCTATGGACGTGGTGGAATTCAGGACATCTTCATGTACATCCAACACCACCCATGTTAAGTTTTGGGGTTGATGAGGATTGTGGGGGCCGAGGAAAGTGGCAGGGCGCTGTTCACTCAGAAGGGGGCGTGCCTGTGCCAGTAGGTGAAGAATTGTGGGCGCCATCAGGGAGGTCAGCATAGTAAAGAGAAACCACATATTGAAAAGCCTGAACGACCGTAAAAGGCAGGGACAGAACCAGCACATGTGAACACGGTGGTTGTCTCAAACGGCGGTCGTCACAAAAGTCAAGTGATCTGTTGGTTACCTGTCTTCTCGTGATAGGGACGCACACATCGACCAGGGACCCAAAGAACGTGATCAGGAAGTTGAATCGCAGCGTATCCCCTACCCCAGGTGATAAGGCCAGCTGGTCCTTGCCAGGTTGGATCTGGTAAGCAACGATAGTAGACAAATGGTCGGTGGTCCACAGGAGCAGGTGAGGCAGCGAAATGGCGAGCAGCGGCACAGCTGGGTGATTGGCCCGTCAGATTCAAAAAGTTAAGAGTATATAGACAAAGATTAAGAGTATCTTGCACGGCTGGGAGGCTAGGGGGTACTTTTCCCTGTGTGCCAATATATCTGTCTAGAGCGTGCTTCAAGGTCTGGTTCGCACGTTCTACTAGAGCCTGTCCTTGGCTGTTGTAAGGAATGCCAAACTTGTGGACAATGTCCCATTTTTTGCAAAAATCTGCAAAAATTGTACTGGTGTAAGCCGGACCATTGTCTGTTTTGAGTTCATTTGGGCGTCCCAACGATGCAAAGGTGCGAATACAATGATTGATTACATGTTTAGTGGCCTCACCCCTTTGTGGGGTGGCCATGATGAAGCCAGAATAAGTGTCAATGGAAACATGAAGATATTTCCAAGGGGCGAAGGAAGCATATTGAGTGACATCCATTTGCCAAATTTGGTTGCACTCTGTCCCCCTGGGGTTGACTCCCATGGGCACAGAGTGTGCTTGTTTACTACAGATAGGGCATTGTTGCAAAATTGCGGCAGCCTCTGTAGCTGAAATTTTGAACTGCCTAATAAGCGCTTTTTTGTTCTGGTGAAAATATGAATGGCTTTCCCACGGAGTGGGAGAGGAGGGGGCAAGAGTGAATAGGGAGGAAGATGCAGCCGCGGCCGCAGCGTCGGCCACATCATTCCCTTCCTGGAGGATGCCAGGGAACGGTTGATGACTACGAATGTGTGCAACGTGAGTGGGTTCTTTGGGAAATAAGGTGTTGCAGGGATAGAAACAAGGATAAGAGAGTTGGTTCGATAGAGGGAGATAGATAGGCCTGATAGATGGAGGAAATAATTTGAGAAACATAAAGACTGTCAAGAATAAGGTTAAAGGATTGGTGAGGAAAGGCCTCAAAGGCAAGAATAGAAGCATAAAGTTCTGCCCTTTGGGCGGAGGACTGTGGAGGAGTAATTTTGGTGTGCCATTGGCCATCAACTTGCCAGGCACATGCACCATATTTTTTGCTGCCATCAGCAAAGACGGTGATTGCATCATGAATGGGAAGGGGAGACATCTGAGTTTGCCAAGTGAAAGGGATGGTTTTGAGAAGTTGTATGCGAAGGTCTGGTGGTGGATGGCAAGAGACAACACCAGGCCAGTCAGCTAGGGCGAACTGAAGGTGGTCGCTGACAGCGAGCAGTGACTCCCATGTGGAGAGGGAGCAAGGAAGGTAAATGACAGAAGGTTCAATACCAGCTAGGGCCCTGGACCGTAGCCGGCCTTTGGTGATGAGAGAAGCAAACAAGGCAGGTTTGGTAGTAAGTGTTGCACGAGGTGTGTGGGATAGGTGGATCCATTCAAGAATTATCAAGGAAGGTGTTACTTGAGCCACTGCTGCAGTGGGCAGCATGGTGGTGTTGAAAATTAGCAATACAAAAGGTACATTTTCTACCATTCTGTCCACCCATTTTGTGAGTAGGGCCTGATTAACGAGGTGTAAGGCATCTAATTGATCCTTTTGTAGAGGAATTATGTCAGATGGATGTTTTCCTTTAGTAAGGGCAGTAAACAAGGGTGACAGTTGTGCGGTGGAAAGGCCTAAGTAGGGTCTGATCCAATTGATGGATCCCAAATATTGTTGTAGTTGCAAGAGTGAGGGTTTGGGAGGCAGCATAATGTGGGGTGTATTGGGTAAAGCATGTGATGTAAGCACTTTGTGTCCTAAATACTGAAAAGGGGGGGAAACTTGCACCTTGTCAGGAGCAATGTGAAGTCCCCCCTGTTGCAAAAGGTGTCTGAGATGAGGTAATGTTTTTAAGGCTGTGCCTTTAGGGCCTGGGGCTGCAACCAGGATATCATCCATGTAATGGTAAATCAGAAAGGTTGGGTAGCGGGTCCTGTATGGTAGCAGCACCTGAGAAACATAATACTGGCACATGGTGGGGCTATTGAGCATGCCCTGGGGGAGGACTCTCCACTGGTAACGGGAGGCGGGCTGAGCATTGTTAGGTTCAGGGATAGTGAAGGCAAAGATATGCCTATCTTTGGGGTGTAAGGGGATAGAGAAAAAACAATCCTTCAGGTCAATGACCATCATATCATAATTTTGAGGAATTAAATTGGGGTTTGGGAGGCCACACTGTAGCGCCCCCATGGGTTTGATAATAGCATTCACCCCCCTCAGATCGTGGAGGAATCTCCATTTGCCAGATTTCTTTTTAATTACAAAGACAGGAGTGTTATAAGGGCTTAAAGAGGGCTCGAGGTGCCCATTGTCCAATTGTTCATTAACTAGTTGTTTTAACACAGTGAGTTTTTCCACTGTAAGAGGCCATTGATCTATCCAGACTGGAGTTTGTGACTGTAGTTCCAGTCGCAGAACAAAGGGGGCAGTCATCATTGCAGAATGAGCTTAGCTTGAAATTGAGACATTAAATCCCGCCCCCACAAGTTAGTGTGCAAAGATAAAACAACAGGCTTGATAAAGGCGGTGAAAGAGCTATCAGAGGAAGTAACAGCAATCCAATTACTACTGATTTGAGCAGTTTGAGTCCCTCCTACCCCTCTGACAGATGGGGTGGGGTCAGTAGGCCAATGGGCGGGCCATTCGGCTGAGCGGATGACAGAGACGTCAGCTCCAGTATCTAGAAGACCGGAAAAAGAACGTCCATTGAGTTTAAACTCAGCAGTTGGGCGGGTAGATTTTAGAGATTGTTCCATAGCCAAAACATCGGTGGCAGCTTCCAGTGGAATCATGGTAGCTACAAAGTCACCTTTGTTCACGGTCATGGGCGAGTTGATCATGATGGCCAGTGCCAGGTCAGAGAAGGAATCAGAACTACGCAGGAAAGGAGCTGCAATAACCCCTTGAGAGGTGAGATCAAGGTTAGGAAAGATAAGAACAGGCAGGCCAGGAGGCAGATGAAGAGGAAGGCGTGGAGAAATGGAAAGATGATAGACATGAGCAGGTAAGGAATAAGTAACAGTGTCATTAGCAATCATTTCATAGGAATGAGAGAGGATTTGGTCTACTTGGGTCTCCATTTCTTCGACCTTTTGGGAGGGGCTAGCCGAATGCCCCGAAATTAGTTTCCCGAATTGTGGCATTGGTTGTTTCGTGGAGGAAGAAATTTTGTTTGTGGAGAAAAAGAAGGGCACCGATTAGACCAGTGGAATCCTTTCTTGCACCTTGGGCAAATTGTTTTTGGTTGTTGTGATTGGCTAAATTTCCCTTTGTGAGCCCCCCCTCCAGGGGCTCGACATTGTGACTTAAAATGGCCGGGATTGCCACAGTTAAAGCAATTTCCGGTCGGGCGTGGTGTCGGCGAAGGGGAGAGAGGAGCAGGAAATGGGCGGTTGTTAGATAAAGAAACAGTTCTGGAGGAAGAAACAGGAAATGCGTTGTTGTTTTGCAAAGCAGCAGCTAAAGCCTCCATTTTATGGGTCGTAGTTCCCACAATACGACATGCTTGCAGGAAATCAGCCATAGTGACACCAGGTTTATTAGCAATTGGTTGGAGGACCTTTTGGCAATCCGAATTAGCATTTTCATAAGCCAATTTCATCATTAGTTCACCTCTAGCGTCTATATTATCAATTTGGCGTTCCAAAGCAATCTGAAGACGATTAATAAAGGAGGCATAGTCTTCAGCAGAGGTTTGGATAATTTTTGAAAAAGTTTGCAATGGGATGCCTTGATTGTCATCTACTTTCCGTAGAGCAGCGAAAGCAGCATCTTTTATAATGGGAAAGGCAGCTCTGTTGGAAAGAGTTTGTTGAGCTATGGCTGTCCTTGTGCCGGTTCCCATCAAATCGTCTACAGTGACGTTTTGAGGGAGTCCTGCATTGACAGCAATGGTAATTTGTTTGCCATATTCCGAATTCCAAACTACATATTGGGCGGGAGTCAAAATCATGCCAAAAAGCGACTGCCAATCTGCAAGTAACATCTCAACACTAGCAAAATAAAGCGAAGAGAGTAAACCCAAAACATAGCGAGATTGAAGTCCATAATCTTTAACTGCTCCCTTTATCTCTTTAATTTGTTTATAATTAACATGTTGATGAATCGGTCTAGCAGCCACTCCTGCAGCGGCTCCAGCTGGGTCCCAAGTGACCGGAAACATAGCACACGTTTCTAAATCCTCAGTTTCAAGTTGCCCTGATTGTTGTGCAACTTGTATTGCTTTAACTATTTGACCTCCTCGGTGTTGTGGGTCTGGTTTTGGAGCATTTGGAGTGATTTTTTCAGAGTTCTGCAAAACAGGATTGAGGATTTCCTTTTCCTGTTTTGTGGATTCATACGGAGGAGGCACAGAATCCGTTAGTGATTGTTTGGCAAATTTATGATGAATCACTAAACATTCCATGACTGCACGCCATGTGGTTAAAACGTGCATCGGGGCTCTAGGAGCCGAATGGAGACTTTCTCCCAATTTTGTCCATGTACTTATTTTATAATTTCCTTGCTTTGGATATGATGGGAAATGTTGCCAAATGTGTGTCAGAAGGCCAATTAAATCATTATGTTTCAATCGAGGGAGTGATTTACCCTCTCTTGAAGCATATCTTTTTGAAGATTCGGTTAACTCCCTCAGTTCGTTTAGGTATAGCACCTGTTGTTGAGAGAGTTTTCCCCCCATACTTACTTGAGCTCCAATCGTGGATGAGTGCGCGCAATTTTCCCGTTGGTAGGTATGGGTGGTCCGAGACGCTTTCCGCCAGCAGCCAAAGACTCATATAGGTTGTCAGGGCCGCCTCCCGCAGAAACACATCAAGACGCTTATCACGTTGGAGGTCACCATTTGCGGCATTCCAATTAATTATGCCACAAACCGGGTGGGTCACTCATGAATCTTGACCGGCAAGTGAAGACAACACACAGGTTTTCCTCAGGACGAGTGGACCCAGGGCGTGTTCTGAGCCTCTCTTTTATTTGGCAACATACATAGGGGAGGGAACAAGTATCAGTACATTGGTTACATGCATAGGGAATTATACGTACTTTCTCATAAGTAGTTATATATCTGTTGCAGGGCAGAATAATAAGTAGGTCAATGCTTTCTATAGAGCATAGCTACTGGCATAGGATGTGATTTGCCGTTCTCTCATGTCCGGAGTTATCCGGGCAGGCTCTTTGGTTTGCGTTTCTGCATAGACAGCAGGTGTACAAGCTCAGCAAAGAATGTGGTTTGTCATAGGATGTGCAAATTCATATATTCAATGCAACTATATTTTCTGTATGCTACAAGCAGTACTATTTAACCATTTGCTGTAAATCCCAACAGAAAAGGTAATAATAGAATTAAGTTAAAATGGGATAAGATAGAAAGTTGAATATATATAAAAAATGAATATATAAGTATTGTCAAATTTGCATGTAAAAGTGATGACCCAGAAATATGTTGTCCACTGAAAAGAGACTTTTATTATTTGTAATGTGAAAAATTGAATAAAACTTTTTTTTTTTAAAGAAAGAAATCACAACAACTAGTATTGTAAAAGGGGAGCCCAGCAACCAGGGTCTCCAGGCCTGAAAAGGCCTTGTGGGAGCCAAACCTTGGGAAGAGAAGCCCCCCACACCTACACCGGAGAAAACAGCAGCAAGAGCCAAGGGGGGCATCTGGGCAGCGTGATGCGCGGTGGAGGAAGTGGGTGCAACTAAGCCCTGCCTAAAACACCACTGATCAGGACCTTCGGAGGAAATCCAAGTTCAGACCGGAGTCCTTATTGTTAGATTGTTAGATTAAAGGCCTTGTCTTTCTAGGGAGTTTTCTGCCCCCCCTGCCCCACCCCCCAGCTGGGGAGCTTCCATGACAACCTGGGCAGCACCAATAGGCACAGCCTCCTAAATGACCCCCTTAAAACACGGCTGGGTGGCCCAGGTGGTGGGGAGGCTTCCAAGGAAATCCAGCTGCCCAGAGGAGGAGGGAGTTCAAGGAGAGACCCACTTGGGAGAAGGAGGAAGGAAGGAGGGAGGGAGGAATGCGATATTCAAGGTTGTAAAGCAGCTGCTCGCTTTCTCTAAAGGGATCCCTGAAGGGCTGCAACTCCCCGCAGTAGACAGGATGGGGAAGGTCACAGCCGCTGTTATCGGGCTGATGGTATACTCTGAGATTCCTCCTCCCCAGAGAGAAAAATCCGGACATGGTTTCCCTATCCAGGCTCAGCTGGTAAACAAGGCCAGCATGAAACCCTCCCTGGGATCAGGACTGCCTGCACCATGAAGGGAGGCGCTATCTCTATCTGGGGGGAAAGAGGGGCTGCCTGAACCTAGCCCTGAAACCCTCCCCGGAGCCCTGGAGCACCAGCGTGGAGGAGGACCAATCCAGGCTGTTTTGCAAAGCCAAAGGCAACGCGGGAGAAAAACGGGGCAGGATGAGACATGCAGACAGACAGGGGGTGCATGCCTGCCTGCCATGCAATGGGGCAAGGCGGATCGCCAGCCTAGTCCCAAGGGAGCCCCTTCTGCCAGCCTCCCTCCCCTCCGCCCAAGAGCAGGCACAGCCCTGGGGGGTCATCCGAGCAGCCTCCCCATGGAAGTGGGAGCGCCACACCCAGACTCACTCTCACTGTAGGGCTTCCGAGGCTTCTTGCGCAGGCAGGAGAGGACGTAGTGCTTCACCGCCCGCAGCGTGGAGGCCTTGAGGGTCTCGAAGTCGATCTCGATCTCCTCCGGGTTGGAGTCACTCAGGGAGGGCTCCCGTGACTGGATGATGTGCACCACCTTGTCTCGCTTCTCCTCGGACAGCTTGTTGATGTCCAGGCTGAGCTGGCGCTTCTCGTCGTAGCTCATGGGCTTGCTCTTCTCTTCCTCCTCAGAGTCAGGAGTCACCACCGCCTTGGGGACCGACTTCTTGGCATTCCTGGCAAGAGTGGGAGAGGGGCATTCAGGTGATGGGCAGCCCAGCGGCCCTCGCCCACCAAAAGAGGGTTGGTGAGGGGGGTAGGGGATCAGCAGCTGCCAGACTGTCTTGGCTTGTTTTCACACACAGCGCTTGCCACGGTCAATCCGCCGGGGAAAGAGAGTCATCACTCAGCTGGCATCTCCCTCTCGCGCCATTTACCCCAGCTACTCACTTGCTCCCGCCGCCGCTCCCACCGCCTCCGCCGCCGGCCTTCTTCAACTTCTTCAGCTGGGCCGGGTGAGCGCGGCCTTCCTCGTCTGCCGCTTTGGCTTTGCGCTTATCCGACTTCTTCTTCTTCTTCTCCTTCTTGTCGCGCTTCTTCTTGGGCTTGGAAACCGGTCCCTGGGAGAGGGCCGCCAGCTGCTTGTGCACTGCCAGCAACTGGAGGGGGATAAAGGCGGAGGGAGAAATTGCCGAGGGTCCCTCCCCTTCTCTTCCCTGGCTCCCCCAAAGGACCTGCCTCACCTGTTCCTGCAGCTCAGCCAGCCGATTGGCCCGCTCCTCTTTGGAGTCCGAACTCTCCTCCTCGGAGCTCTCGCTGCTGCTCTCATCTTTGTCCACCTCTTCGTCATCATCCCCCTCTTCGTCGTCATCATCCTCTTTCTCCTTATTGCTGGAGGAGTCATCCATGGAGGATTCTGGAAGGGCCAAGGGGTGGCAGGGAAGGGCCAGCTCCATGTGGCTGTGAGGGGCCCCCTCCTCCCCCAGAGGCTGCCTTTGGGGCCCTCCAGACCCCTGGCATCATTCCTGGCGATGTGAGGCCTGGTGAGGGCAGGTGGTCTTTGCAAGCCCCTCCCCCACTGACTCCTCCCCCCACCAGCCCCAGGGGGTTTACCTGTGGTCAGAGGTCGCTCCAGGTTCTCCCTGGACAGAGTCACCTGCAGACAGGCTGAGATTCGGAGGAGGAAAGGAAAAAACGAGGCTGGGATGAGAAACAGCCCGTGAGCGGAAGCCACCCTGTTGGCAGCAGCATCTCTATCCCTGCCAGGTGTCCAGTGACCCTCACAAGGACCATGGTTGGGGGGGGGTGACTGATCAGTGGAAGAGACAGCCCCCCCTTCACCCAGCCAGAGGTTGGATGGAGCTGGATTGGGCCTGGCTCCCCACAGAACCACCCAGAACTCCTGGGGCTCCTCCTGAGGGCCCAAGAACCCCAGACCTCTCTTGAAAGGGCCCCTCACCCTTGTAACTGTCCACAATCAGCCTTATAGAAGCATTTTGCTCCAAGAGGGTCCGGAGTCTGCCTTGAAGCCTAGGAGAAGCGCTCTCTACGCACCCCACCACGTAACTCTGGCACCTGCAACACAAGGAGGGCGGCTGTCAGAGTTCCGGCAGTTACTCCAATTAAATTATGAGCCTGGAGCCCAAAACTAAAGAGGATTTATTTGAAGCTACCATTCTCCATCCTGCACTAATCTGGGCGTAGCCAACTCTGAGAAACGTAATTCAGTGTCACTCCTGATCCTGTTTTCCCCCCACACCCCCTCTGGGTGTATCATCTAAGGAAAAAACATCCATAGCCAAAAAGTCATCAATCATGGTCTCCAATTAGATTTTTTTCATGGCAGAAGCTTCAGCGATCTAATCAGTCTTTGAAGAAAATAGGAATGGAATGTACTTTCGATTCCACACTGCCGCCTCTCTTTGAAACTCCCCCCCTTCTTTCTGTTGTCAACTATAAAACGTCTATACAAAATGTTTTATGAGTTGACAATGTCCTCACACAGCTACCCGGCTGCCTCCCCACAACACAGGGAGGTTGGGTGAGGGCTGGGTTGGCCGTGGGGTGTGTGAACCAAGCCAGTTCTTTCCAGCATTTTGCCAGGTGAATACAGGACTCGGGTTTTCCAAACCTGAGTTTAGGATGTGGCCTGAATCCTGGCTTGCTTCTTATGCAACCGTTGTTTGTTGCTTTGATCGCAACCGACTCTGCGCACTGAACCAGAGTAGAGCTCAGTGGAGAAGTGAAGAAAGTCACAAACTCAACACAAACGTCAGTGATTCTCATCTTACTGTACCAAGGACTAGGTGGTCCTAAGGAAAGAAACCAGGTTTCCTGCAACAACTGAGTTTCCACCACTTCCCTCCCCCTCAACTGGATAGTCTGCCCAGGGGATCATCCAAATGGCTGTGGAGAAAGCAAACCTCCAGCAGAAGAGTTACTCCTGAAGTTCCTTGGGACTCGGCTGTTTTCTTGTGGCTTACGGGGGAGGAAAGGGCCCAGATTCCCTTCATTAGCTGCAGCTGGGAAAACGGTGTTTAAAAGGGGAAGTTGCGCACAGCCAGTTGTTGGGAGAAAATCATGAGTTATCTTTGTTTGTTGAGGCTTATCTGGGTTCCTGGCCTCTTTCCAACTGTGTGTGATTTGTTGGCCTCTGAAGTCTGCAATTCCTTCTCCTGCCCTGTCCAGTTAATTGCTGCAGCCTGGTTTGTGTGGATTTTTATATACAGTTTATATGTACTTCGTTTTCGAACTGAATTTCCTCCACTTAAACACTGTTCTTGGCAGAGTTTTTTCTCCAGCTGAAGGTAACCTGGACATTGGGGGCAAAGTTGGAGATAATAAAGGGACTCTTCTTGCTTATTTGACGGTGTTGTCTTTGTGCCACGCCCCTTTGGGTCACCACAGTTGTTCTCTCCTTAGGGGCTCCCTGGTTGGGCTCCGGTTTGCTGTTGGATTGTGTGTCTATGTCAGTGGTGCCTCATCTGTGTTGTTTACAAGGCCTGAGCAACCACCGAGCTATAAACAACTCCCCAATTGAGTGCAACTACTTGTGCATCAAGAGGGAGTGAACCCCACTCCCTCCCAGCACTGATGGTGTTACCTAGTCAGTGTTGTGGCCCACCGGCAGCTGCCGCAGCTGACAACAGAGTCAGACAGTAGTGAGGAGGTTGGGGAGGAACCCGAGACAGTCTTGGAGGCTGAGGAAGGTTCGGACAAGGGCTCTGCGTCAGAGGCAGAGGTGGGGCCAGGGCAGGCTGGCAGTCATCAGCTGCCTTCAGGCTTGGACAGCACTGAGGTGAGGGAGCTTCTGGAACTGGTCCCCAGCCTGTGCATGCACAGAGCTGCCCAAAGGAAGGAACAATTAGGAACTCAGGGTCTCCCACAATGTGGGAGTAAGGGCACAGGTAGATGATGAATGCCCCCTCCCATCAGGATTAAAAGAGAAGTAAAAGGGGAGGGGGCTTTGCAGGAAACAACTCACTCGCTCGTTTGTTTGAGCCTCGGGGAGATCCATCTGTGTAACCCAGCCCTTCCCTGTCAGCACTGAGCATGGAACTATTTACAAGGCAGCGTTCCAGGATTGATAAGCCTGAGCTAATTAGCATTCCTTTGCAAGAGAGTTTGGCTGACTGTGAATGCAATAAATTCACATTAATGTAATAAAAGAGGTTTTGCCGGGACCCAGAATTGACTTAGTGCTTTTTGGGGAGGCTTAGGACAGAACAGTCGGATAATGAAACGTCTGCAGGAAGTCAGTCGAGCTCCGAGGGCACCAAAGGCCCCACAACCAGCATGTCTCGGCCACAAAATCCGAAAGCACCAGAAATTCTGGGCACAAACCGACCCACAGAGACAGGGGTGGGGAAGGGCAAGATGGCGCCTACCTGTTGACGGTGTCCTGGATGTCCTGAAAGAGGAGAAGAGAGAAACGGGTGACGGCCCTCGCAAGGGTGGCCCATCTCCCCTCCCCCCCGGAGACTCTCTGCTCCCCTCCTTGAGGCCAGCAAGGCCCCCCCACCTGCAAGAATTCCCCATCTGGCTGGCGGCACTTCCTCTCCGTCTGGGTGATCAGCTGCTGCAGGCAGGAAGCCTCCCCGGAGAGTTTGGCCAGGGGCACTGCCCACTCGGCCTCCATCTTCTCCTCCTGCTCGGCCAGCCAGCCCAACCAGACCGGCTGCCTCTCCTGGAGCAGCTCCTGCAGGGACTCCAGTGCCCGGCCCACCTTCTCCTTCTCAGCAGCAAATAGCTCCTGGGGGACAGAAGAAGAGGGGGGACTCAGAGGGAGGGGGGAGATTTCCCAGCCGTAGAACCAGCGTCCCTGGGGGCTGCCTCCTGCCCCCTCCCCCTCCCCAAGAGACCCACCTGGCACTCCTGCCGGCTCTGCTCCTCGGCCTGCCTCTGCTCCAGCAGTTTCTGCTCCTCCTTCCTCAGGGGCTCCAGGAGGCCATGCAGCAGGTCCTGTGCATGGAGGAGAGGATGCCATTCCTAGGTCCCAAATGGCAGCGCTCCCGCCCAGAGTGGGGGTGCACAGGGAGTCCTGTGCCACCCTCAAGGAGAGGCCTTGCTGAGGGTCCCAGGGGCAGGCAGGGCCCCACAAGGAGGAGAGCAAATGAGGGTCAGTCTGCCCCCCCCGTCTCCTGATGGAGTGCCCCATGGAATTGGGGCTGCCCAGCCCCCCCCCTTTTCGAAAGCCTGGCCCAGGATGCCTGATCCCTACCTTGTACTTCTGGGCAGCCTCAGGCAGAGAGAGTAGGGGGTGGCCTTGGTGCCCCCCCAAGCAGCCAGGGCAGAGGAGGCTCTTCTCGCAGGAGCAGAAGCTCTGCAGGGGCTGCCTGTGTTCCTGGCACAGCCGTTGGCCGCTGCTCTCCTCCTGGGCTCCCTCCGACAGCCGAGGCCTCTTCACCAGGTGAACCATGTTGGCCAGAGTCCGGTTGAGGAAGGCGCTGCCGGGGTCCACCTTGGCCCTGCACTGGGGACAGGAAGGCTCAGGGCCCAGCAGTCGCGGCACAAGTTGTGCCCGCAGGAGAGGCCCATCGACTCCTCGAAGAAGTCCAGGCAAAGTGGGCAGGTGACCTCCTGGCCCAGCTGCCCCTCCAGCGTCTCCTCCCCTGAGGCCGCCATGGGGCACTTTGTGTGATGACCCAAAGGGGTGTGGCACCGAAGCAAGGAAGTCCCCGATGTCCAGTGATACTCGGCGGGAAAAAAACTCTCCCGAGAACACTTTCCTGAGCCTGTAAAGGAAAGCTGCTCATTGGCTCCTTCTTGGCAGGTGGGGGGGGCTCTTGAGGGGCGCATTTCTCAGCCCCTCCCCCTCCTGCAGGGAACAGGCTCTGAACCCTCCTCCGCTGACAGCCCCCTCCACCCCCCCCCCCTTTCCTGTCCTGGGGGAAGAGGGGCAGAAAAGCAAGGGGGCTTCTTGCAAACGGGTGGGAGGAGGCCGCTCAGTGGCCGGAGAAGAGGGCGAGGGAAGCCCTCTCCGGATCTCTTTGGGTCCCTCAAGCTCACTCGGTCAGCCCAGAGGGAGTATCGGAGGGTCCCGACCTTCCTTGGTTCGCCTGGAGCCCCACAGACGCCCCCTGCCCCGCTTTGCGCTTCTCAGCCCCGCCCTTCCCTGCCAGGCCATCCCCCACCCCCACCCCGCCGCAACCCCTCGGGAAGAGCAGGAGCCTCGTCCGGTCCGGAGCCGCCCCGCTTGGAGCCCCCCACCACCCTCGGGGACCCTTCGGGGAGAGTCGGGGCGTCCCTTCTTGGAGGGAAGTTGAGCTCACCTGCAAAGCTCCCTCCGACTAGCGCAGCCCCCCCTCCCCCTGCGAGGGGTCTCCGGTCTGCCGGGCAAGGGGCAAGGAGGGAGGCAGCTTCGGCTGGATCCGAAAAGTGGGGCAGAGAGCGGGGTGGACGCCTGCGCAGTGGAGGCCAAGGGCCGCCGGCACTTTCGGTTTCGTTTCCCGGCTGGCGGGCGGCGGTTCTGCCCCGTCCAGGGAGGCCTCGCCCGTCTTTGCCCGGGACTGGCCCGGAGGGGGAGCGGAAGGCAGCGAGGGCTCCGTCCAAGGGCGGCCCGGGGCGGCGGGAGGGGCTGAGGGGAAGGGGCGTCCAGGTCCAACAAGGGGCACCTCCCCCGACGGGGCTCCTCCGCCGTTCGCTGCTGAGCCGGGACGGTGCCCGACCCGCCGGTTGCTCTCTGCTGGGGCTTTGGGCGGGCGGGGGGCTTCGGTGCCCTTGCTCTGCCGGCCCAGCGCTCTGCCAAGCCCTCCCGGGCGGGTGGGGGGTCTCCCCGGCAGCCGCAATTGCAGTGGGACCCCCCTCCCCTCCGCGGCGGCCCTTCCCGTCCCTTCCTTTCTCTTCGGGGCGCCTCGGGAGGAGAAAGGCGTTCGGGGTCCCCGGATGAGGGACCCTTCCCAGCGCAAGGAGGGGGTCCCTGGGCGCTGCGGAGGCGGCTGGTTTGGAACGAAGCGTCTGCAAAGGAAGGAAACCCCGCCCGGCTCGGAGACCCCCAAGACCCCCCCCGGAGGCTCCCCGACCCCCTCCCCTCCCCAGGCCTTCTAGGGGGCCTTGCTCTGCGGCAGCGCGCACGGGCCAAAACTGGGGGCGGAATCTCCGTTTTCGCTTCCGAAGAATCTCGGGGACCTTGAATAGTCTTCATTCGTTGAAACCAAGCGCCGAAACCCCCGTGATTCCCGACTGTATGGATGGTTCGGGATGCGTGTGGAATTCCCATCCTTGCCCCCATTTCCCCAGCCAGAAACGTCCTGGTCCCGCCCCGCGGAGGATGCGAGTAGAAAGGAAGGAGAGGATTGCGCTGAAATGAAGAAACGCGCAAGGAAAGTGCAGGCGAGGGAAGGAAAGACCTTCTAAATGCGGGCCGGGAAAAGTGGCGGGTCTGGTTAGGCGAGAGAACCCGAAAGGAAAAGGGCGAAAGGGGAATTGTCCATAATAGGTGTAGCTACGTCCAGGAGAAGGGAGGAATTGCTGCTACAAACAGCTGCAAAACATGTACGTAGAATTCCTTCTTAAAGGTGGACATTCAGTCAAGTGTGTTATGTGTGTATGTACTGTATATATGTATGTATATATAATAGAAAGGAATAAATAAACATATGGTCCTTTCTTGGCTTCATTCGAGGCAATGAGGAGATTTCAACCATGGGGCCATCTTGACTCCCTGGCTGACCAGGGGGAGAATAAACTCCCCCCCCCTTGTAATAATGGTCTTTGCCCAGTTCCAGCCTTGAGGAAGTCAAAGTTCTGCCTCAAGAGATCCAATTCTGAATTTGAGGACAGGGCTCTCCATCCGTGGCCGCTTTCCGCCTAGAGGACTTCAACTCCCAGAATTCCCCAGCCAGCTTTGAATTCTGGGAGTCCTCCAGGCCGACAGTGGCCAAGGTTGGAGAGCCCCGTTTTAGGGGTATGGGGGATCCCTGGGTTAAGGAGTGTCCCCTTAGCGAACGTTCAGAGTTACGCCGTGAGCTGCCCTCTCAGTGTTTATGGACAAGGCCTGAAACGACGGATCTTGTGGCGCAACGGCAGTTTTCGCCCTTCTGGTCGACAGGAGAGGCTCTGCTGCCTTTGTCCTGCATGTTGCCGGCCAAAACGGAGCTTCCAAGGGCGCATCTGTCAGGACGTCAGTAATGATGGGCTGGAATAGAGATGGCAACAGGTCAGCCAATGGGGGCTGTTTGGAAACCGAAACCTAGTATCTGTTTGTAGGGTTTGGAGTCTGGGCAACAGGTCAGCCAATGGGGGCTGTTTGGAAACCGAAACCTAGTATCTGTTTGTAGGGTTTGGAGTCTGGGCGTGGCTTAGGCTGGGCTGTATAGAAGAATTGGTTTGTCCTCTGCTACCCAGGCCTCTCCATATCCCTCCTTCCCTCCCTCCCTCCCTCTCCTTCCCTCTCACTCCCTCCCTCTCTCACTCCCTCTTTCTTGGGAAACCAGGTTTCTGGCTCCATCTTATGGCCGTTTGAGGAACCACACCCAATTACAATGTTAGCATTCCCTTAACGAGACAGTATTAAAATGTCTATCCTGGTTTATATATTTCCAACCCGACTGTTAGGTGACTTACATCCCTAACAGAGGCCTTGGGGGTCTTGGGCAGGTGGCCTGTCCCATCGCTGCCCCCCACATGGATACATTTTATGCTGGCGGCTTTTCAGCCTTTTCGTCGTTTTAGTGCCATGAACTGCCAAGCATCCCTTCCCCTCCTCCCCTCCCCCCCCCCCCCCCCGCGGCTGTTTCTGCTGGACAACAGAAGTCGGCCGGGCACAACTCCTGCAGCCGCTCAGGGCCGTTTGCGGGGTCTGGATCCAGAGGCCCCTCCCCCAAAGAGGCCTCAGCCAGGATCCGAAGGAGGGTGGGGGGCTGCCTGAGTCCTTCAGGGCAGGATCTTCCTTGTGTGGCATCTGGAAGGACCCCCACTGCCTGCCCAAGGCTGGCCTCCCCTCCCAACCCAGGCACCAATGGGATGCTGGAGAGTTTCCTTGGAGGGAAGGGAGGGGAGAAAGGGCTGACACTGGGACCTCTGGGAAAGGCATGGGAGGGAGGGAGGGAAGGAGGGAGGGAAGGGCGGCCTCAGTGGGGCTGGGTCTCCCCAGAAAGGGCAGCCAAGAATTTTGACTAGAAGCAGGGAGGGAATCTTTCCGCCGTTCATTTCTGCAGACACGGAAAGTTCCCGCTTGGGCCTGAGCTCCAAATGGAGGTTCCCAGCGTAGAAAATGCCTCCAGTATTTTATTTTATTTATTTGGTTTCTCAGTTGCTTCCAAGATAACAGGAGTAAGTAAAAACTTAGTTATGAATACATGGATGCATGTGAGAAACAATAAAAGAAACAAGAGGCTGATGCAGGCACGCTCCAGGCCTCTTAGGAAGGGGGTGAGGTCCATAGTGGGCTCTTTGCAATCCCTGGAGGGGATCCAGGGTTCAACACAGCTGGTTCATGGCCTTGGTCCTTCTGGGCACAAGGCTCCGCCGGGCCTCGCTTGGAGAAAAGGCCCCTTCATTTCCCGTCATTCTCCGGAGTTTCCTGATTTGGAGGAGAGTCTCTTGGGCAATCGGATCCGTCCTCACCCTCGGCGCCTTGTTTCTACCTGCTCTGGTCCCTCCCTGGCTGACTGGTGGGTGGAACCCTGACTTTCCTCATGAATGGGGATTCCCCTGCCTTTTGCTGCTGCTGCCCCCTGGAGGACTGAAAGGGCCACCCTCCCCCTTTGAAGGATTCCCCTTGTCTTGGACCCTCCAGCGGTCAGGACCTGCCCTGGCCAAAGCGCAGCTGCTCAGCCAGAGAGAGAAGAAAACGGATTGGCTGATGGTTGCCAATGGGGCTAAGGGGCCCCTTTCATCCTCAGCCCCTCCCTCCACAGAGCCAGTCCCCGCCCTCCCTGCCTCCCTGGGTGTTACCTGCCTGAGCAGATTTTGGGTAGCAGAGGTACCAGGAAGCAACCGACACAGATTGGATCCACTCCTGCAGAGCCCACAAAGGCATTGCTGTGCCCCTCCTCGGCCCTCCCCTCCTCCTCTTCCTCCCCACACTTCCAGTGGGAAAGGGGCATGGTCAGGGGATCTGGTGGCCCACAGGGGCATAGCTAGGGGAAACGGGGCCAGCCTCCCCTCCTCTAATGTCTGGGCTGTCCTGGTTGCCTCCAGGCAGGGCTTCCTGTTGGAACCCGACTGGAGGCTTAACATGTTTTATCCTGGGAAGGAATGAGGGGCCCATCCTGGGTGGGTTCAATGGGGGTTTGGCTATTGGCAGCAGCCTCCTTCTCCTGCTGTCCAGAGATAAATACCAGATCCAGGATGTGACCCCCAACATGAGTGGGGTCTCTAATTAGTTGGGTCAGGCCCAAGGCTGTCATGGAAGCCACGAACTCCTGAGCAATCCCCGAGGTCCTGCCAGCCGAAGACAGGTTGAAATCCCCCATGACCATAAGCCTGGGAGTCTCAACCACCAAGCCGGCTATGACCTCCAGGGGCTCAGGCAGGGCCGATGTCACATAGCAGGGAGCCAGTTTGTGATCAATAGGCCCATCTGAACCCCAGAACCACACTTAACGAAGAGGGATTCACATCCGATCGTCTGAAGAACAGTGGATTCCCTAGGACATAGATTTTCCCTAATAATCACCGCAACCTCCCCACCCCTCCCCTGGGCCCTCGTCCAATGAAAAACCCGAAACCCAGCTGGGCACATCTCCACCAGGGGAACACCCCCTTCCTGGTCCAACCAGGTTTCGGTAACATCCGCCAGGTCCGTTCCCCCCTCCAAAATCAGGTCGTAAATGAGGGGGGCTTTGTTAACTACGGACCTGGCGTTACATAACATCAACCCGAAGACCTGGGGCCCGATGATTCGGACAACCCGGGGAACGGGAAATGACCTGGGGGTCGAAGTGCGCCACCGCACACAAACAGCAGGGGCGGGCTCCTGAAACATAATATGGCCCCCTGTCAGCGCCATATTTGCCTCTCCCGTTGACCGTGCCAATAACCATCCTCTCTTCGTCCTGGAAACAAATCCCCATCCTCGATCTAACCACCCCCGACCCCAAAATGGTCGCGCTTAATGCTCGGTCTAGCCCTCATCTCAAATGGGTTGTCCCCTAAACCTAACCTGGTCACCCTCCCTAACTCCGCTAAAAATTTAAAAATAAACAAGTACCACTGGGTATAACCCTTACGGCGCTTGCCCTGGCTATGCCACCTCTCCATATGAACAAACTGTTGCTTTCTATTAGTAATACAATGTGATGCTCCACTATCTACAACCCATTTATCATGATTTCCTGCTAAACTAGCATTACATATAGCTAAATTATTGCTGTTCTTTTTCAACTTTCTACCCTGTGTATTTTTCTTCTTGTAATTTCTAGCCAAATGACCTTTAGCCCCACATACATAACAGTTTCTAACAACGTAAACTGTAGCTTGTTCTTCATCCATAGATTTGTCATCTTGTCTCAGTTGTTGTCTGTCCTTTCTCCTTCTTGACTCTTCTATTAGCCTCCCTGTTATGTTAGTCAAAGTCATTTCTTCCTTGTCTAACACTTCAAGAGAAGATACATAGTCATCATAAGAGTCATCTAAAGATGAAAGGGTAATATAGACGATGAAGTTCAGAGAAAATCAGCTCCTGTTCATGAAGTTGCTGCAGAACTCTCTTCATGTACTCCAAATGAGTAAGCATATCACTGTCTTTACGCATATGCGCTCTAAACAGCTTTCGTGTTAGATTAATATGAGAACCAACACTGTCTCTAACATAGAGCTTCTTGAGGGTCTTCCAGCATTCGGCTGCAGATTCCATACCATGAACATGCACAAGCTGTGAATCACCAAGAGTAAGTCCAATAACGCACAAAGCTCTCTCGTTGTCTCTGGCAAATTCATCTAGCTTCTTTCAGTCAGCATTGTTCGAGGTATCCAAAGCTTCTACATCCAGTAGATCGACAACAGCATTCCATAGTCCTTCTCTCTTTATTTATTTATTTTTATTTATTTATTCGATTTATATACCGCCCCCCTCTCCCCAAAGGGACTCGGGGCGGTAAACAGCCAATAAGAACACATATACAAAGTACAATACACGAGACAACATAATAATATTAAAATTTAAAAACTGAAATATAATATGACTCTAATTAAAATGTAAAGCAAGTATTAAAAGAGATTAAAACCCGGTTAAAATTTAAAAACCCCTAGGCCAGTCCGGCCTGCCGAAATAAGTGCGTTTTGAGTAACTGACGGAAGGCCATGAGATCGGGGGCAACCCTTACCTCCGGGGGTAATTCATTCCAGAGAGGGGGTGCTCCCAATGAGAAGGCCCGCGCCCTCGGGGTCGCCAGCCGTCCAGCCGGCGGCACCCCGAGGAGACCAACTCTATGGGAGCGTACCGGTCGGTGGGAAGCCGATGGTGGCAGGAGGCGGTCTCGCAAGTAACCTGGTTCAGAGCCATGGAGCGCTTTAAAGATAGTGACCAAGACTTTGAAGCGCACCCGGAGGGCCACCGGGAGCCAATGCAGCACGCGCAGAAGTGGCATAACATGGGAGCCCCTAGGTGCTCCCATTACCACCCTCGCGGCTGCATTCTGCACCAACTGGAGCCTCCGGATGCTCTTCAAAGGCAGCCCCATGTAGAGAGCGTTGGCATAGTCTAGGCGGGAGGTCACCAGGGCGGAAGTGACCGTGCGAAGCGCATCCCGATCCAGAAAGGGCCGCAACTGGTAGATCCTATGGACCTGTCCAAAAGCCCCCCTGGCGACGGCCGCCACATGATCTTCCAATGACAGCCGTACATCCAGGAGGACACCCAGATTGCGGGCCCTCTCTGTGGGGACAAGAATTTCCCCCCCCACAGCCAGCGATAGAACCAGCCGGCTGTACCGGGGTGCTGAGAAGCACAGCCACTCAGTCTTAGATGGGTTGAGCTGAAGCCTGTTCCGCCCCATCCAACACCGCACGGCCTCCAGGCACCAGGTCATCACTTCGACGGCTTCATCGGGGTGGCCCGGGGTAGAGATGTACAGCTGGGTGTCGTCAGCGTACTGATGGAACTCTACCCCAAAGCCACGGATGATCTCACCTAGCGGCTTCATATATATGTTGAACAGAAGGGGCAAGAGCACCGACCCCTGAGGCACCCTGCAAACCAGGGGCCTCGGGGCCGACCTCTGCCCCCCTGCCAACACAAATTGCGAGCGGTCAGAGAGGAAGGAGGAGAACCACCGCATAATGGTGCCTCCCACCCCCAACCCCCCCAGCCGCTACAATAGGATACTGTGGTCGACAGTATCAAAAGCCGCCGAAAGATCTAAGAGGACCAGGACAGAGGAATAACCACTGTCACGGGCCCTCTAGAGATCATCCACCAATGCGACCAACGCCGTCTCTGCTGTGCCCAGGCCTGAAGCCCGATTGGCGTGGATCCAAATAGACAGCTTCATCCAGGTGCTGGGGAAACTGTTGTGCCACCACACTCTCAACAACCTTCGCCATAAAACAAAGGTTGGAGACAGGATGATAATTAGATAACAAAGTTGGGTCCAGGGACGGTTTCTTGAGGAGGGGTCTCACCACCGCCTCTTTCAAGGCGGCGGGTAGATATCCCTCACTCAAGGAAGCGTTAATAATACCCTGGAACCAACCTCGTGTCACCTCCCGGGTGGCCAACACCAGCCAGGAGGGACACGGGTCCAATAAACATGTGGTCGCATTCAGTCCCCGCAGCAACCTGTCCACGTCTTCGGGGGTCACAGGATCAAACTTGTCCCAAATGACTGTTCCAGATTCCGCCCCCGATCCCCCACCCAGAGCTGCCCATTCGGAGTCCAAGCCATCCCGGATCTGAGTGATTTTATCCACCAGGAACTTTGAAAAATCCTCAGCCTGTCCTTGCAAGGGGTCCTCCTGCGCTCCCCCTTCTAAGAGCAAACTGCACTTGGTGGACCAGGTAACGTAGTTGGTGCCATCCAACCAGGTAATCATAGCTAAACTGGACATATCTTCTTGTGCCATCTTCACTTCAACCATATACCACTATGAACCTTCTGTATAGTGACTCACTCAGTTCACACTAACAATCTTCGACTCTGGACCTGGGATAACTTGCATAGGTCTGGGTTATGGTATATCTTGATGTATTGGATAGCCTGGGCCCATAACCAATGTTAAGTATTTAGCAGAGTATCCTTGGTATCAAGGATTAATACAGCAGACGGAAGTAGTGTTCAGATTACAGCAGTGAGTATAGAACCACACAAGCACAGCAGTTGAAGGGCAAAGTCTTTATATACAGTGGTATAAGCACAGTCCAAGTTTCAGTCCAATATCATACACAGTTTATCCATCAATAGATTAGGTTATTAACCATTCTTGTTCAGTAGACATAACAGGAATACATCATCTTCAATACATCCGTGCATCAATGGAGAAATATAGTTACAGTGTTGAAAATACTTGCCGAGTAGCAGAGTAGCATAGTAGCAAAACCAGTAGCAGCATTCCTGTAGCTCAAACACAGACACTAACAGACACCAGCCATGTGCTCTCTGGCTTCTTACTATATGCACTCCTCCTTCCTGAAGGCAATCAGCATCTTGGCTACAAGATAGTGCTGAGTCATTTTTGACTTGCAGCCATATATGGTAAACCAATATAGTTAAGTTTCTTAAAGAAACCCAACATTGCATATAAAGAAGTTTCTTCTATGAATGAATCCTGCTGAATTATTTACTTGTGTGCTGGATGAAAGCTGCAAATTCTTTAACAGGCGCCACCCCCAAAGGCCCCCTGGGGAGGACCAGTTTTTGGCAGCCCTTGAAGTGGGGCCAACGGGGAGGTTGTCCCTGGGGGTGGGGGGGAGCCCCACAGAGACCTCCAATGCCCCTAAGGAGAGGGGGGAACCCTTAGCTGGTGCTCTGTGGCCATCTGGGGTGAACAGAGGAGACGGGTTGGGGATGATGGTCTTTCAGCTCTCCCGGCCTGCGCCACAGAGGGCTTCAAAAGGAGAGCTGCAAGTTGCACTCAGAAGCAGCGGCCGCCACATCAGGGGTGTGATGTGGCCACACCAAGCCTGGCCGGTGAGCCCAAGCAGGCTGGATGCCACATTCTTGACCAGCCAAAATTTGGCGGGTAGACTTCAAGAGCAACCACCCCTCCATATACTGAATTGCAGTAGCCTAACTGGGCCACGAGTGACGGGAATTAACGGGCGGAAGCTTCTGAAAGGGAGTTCCAACCTAGAAGGAAGAAGAAATTTCCTGACCGCGAGAACAATTAAAGAATGGAAAAGCTGCTTTCCCAGAGTTGTGGCTGCTCCGTCACTGGAAGTTTTCTAGAAGAGGCTGCACAACCATGTGACCGGATGGTATAAAGCAGCGGTTTATTGTGTTCAATTTGAGGAGCAAAGCAGTGATGTCTCGCAATTCTTGCTCGACAGTAATCCTATCAGAAATGCAAACTAAACCATGTATTAATTTGGGATATCAAATTAATGGAAGTTTTTTCTCCATGTTAATGGTGTGCTGGGTTAAGCTGTGATGTGGTTTTTGTGAGTCTCTCTGCTGTCTTTATTTGGTTACTGTGGTAAAGTCACCCCCTGAATCTTGATTTAATTTGTAAATACGTACAGAATAACAGAGTTGGAAGGGATCTTGGAGGACTTCTAGTCCAACCCCCTGCTTAGGCAGGAAACCCTACACCACTTCAGACAAAGGATTATCCAACATCATTTTTAAAATTTCCAGTGTTGGAGCATTCACAACTTCTGGAGTCAAGTCGTTCCACTGATTAATTGTTCTAACTATCAGGAAATTTTTCCTTAGTTCTAAGTTGCTTCTCTGCTTGATTAGTTTCCACCTGTTGTTTCTTCTCAGGTGCGTTGGAGAATAGCTTGACTGCCTCTTCTTTGGGGCAGCCCCTGAGATATCGGAACACTGCTATCATGTCTCCCCTGGTTCTTCTTTTCATTAGACTAGACATACTCAATTCCAGCAACCGTTCTTCCTATGTTTTAGTCTCCAGTCCCCTAATCCCCTTCGTTGCTCTTCTCTGCCCTCTTTCTAGAGTCTCAACATCTTTTTTGCAATCGTGGTGACCAAAACTGGATGAGTATTCTAGGTGTGGCCTTACTAAGGCATTATAAAGTGTTATTATAACATTTCACACGATCTTGATTCTATCCCTCTGTTTATGCAGCATAGAAATGTGTTGGCTTTTTTGGCAGCTGCTGCCCACGGCTGGCTCCTATTTAAATGGTTGTCCACTAGGACTCCAAGATCCCTCTCACGGTTACTACTATTGAGCCAGGCACCACATACACTGCACCTGTGCATTGCGTTTTTCTTGCCTAAATGTAGAACCTTCCTTTTTTCACCATTGAACTCCATTTTGTTAGCGCCCAACATTCAAGTCTGTCCAGATCCTTTTGGATCTTAAGCCCATCTTCTGGAGTGTTGGCTCTTCCTGCCAAATTTGTCCTCTGCAAATTTGATGAATTCCCCATCTAGCCACTCGTCCAAGACATTGATGAAGATGTTGAAGAGTGCTGGGCCTAAACTAGAGCCTTGGGGTACTCACTGCATCCTTCCCTCCGGGTAGATGCACTTTCATTGAGGACCACAGGTTGAGTGTGTTTGGTCCGTATTGAGGTAATTCCCCATTAGGGGAATCAGTGCACACAGGGAGACGTCGTGAGAGTAATGTTGAATAACACTTACACAGTACACAGATACACTGTATAGTAAAATGTAGGTTTTACTTCTAGTAACACGGTTAAGCAAAGTCCAAATAAACAGTCCAACATACACCATTATATCAGTAAGTTTTCAGTCCAGGGATAATCCAATAACAAAGTCCAGTATCAAAAACAGTTCAGTAATAGACTCACATCAATCCAAGAATAACGATGATCAGCAACAGTCAATAGGGAAATGCAAAAACAGCGAACATCAGAACATCGACCATCTAGCAACACTCTCTTTCTTCTTTCTTCTTCTTGGGAAACCAGATTTCTGGCTCCATCTTATGGCCGTTTGAGAAACTACACCCAATTAGAATTTTAGCATTCCCTTAAAGAGACAATATTAAAATGTCTATCCTGGTTTATATATTTCCAACCCAACTGTTAGGTGACTTACATTCCTAACGTTCTCCCCTTTGGGTAGGACAATATATACAACCTTGCATTCTAAGTCCATAATTCCCACAGCAAGCCTTATGCTTTACAGAGCCTTGGGCTTTTGTAAAATGATCTGCAATGTTATTTTCTGACATACAGTATTCCAGCTTAATCATCTTACTTTGCACACATTTTCTTACATTTAAATATCTTAAATCTGTGTGTTTTGTTCTTGTCTTTACAGCAAGATTTGAAGCCATCCGTATTGCTGATTGGTTGTCTACATCAACAACAATAGAATCTGTTACATCAATTCCCATATCAATCAATAGTTGCTTTTAACAAACTAAATCTACACATAATAAAGACAAACATGAAAATTCAGCCTCCATTGTTGATAAACTTAAATGTTTCTCTCAAATAGACCTCCATCCAATTAACACCTTTCCTAATAATACTACAGTACCTGAGGTAGATTTACGTGTATTACGTCTGTAGCAAAACTTGCATTGGCATACGCAGTTAGACTTAGTTCATCCTTAGGCTCCAAATACAATGCATAATGCATTGATTGTTTCAGATATCTTAATACATGCTTAGCAGCTTCCCAGTGCCTTTCAGTTGTCTCAGCATTAAACCTCGCTAATTGGTTAACACTGTATGCTATATCTGGCCTTGACCAATTACTGAGATAGGATAAACTACCAATCAAGGATTCATAAATGTTCTTATCAAAAACAGGACTTTGAACATCACTATGGCTAAACTCCTGGCTCATCGGTGTTTTAGCCGGTTTACAAAGTTCCATTTTAAAACTTTTTAGTAATTGGTTAATTTTATCTGCCTGTGAGATCTTGTATCCTCCCCTAGTTCTATCTATCTTTAAATCAAGATATTGTTTAATTTCTCCTAACTGTTTTATCTTAAATTTCTTCTCTAATAGTGACATTATTTTAGTAGCTTCTTGTTCAGTTTTGGTGATTAATGCTATGTCATCAGTGAATAATAGCAACAATGAAATTATACCATCACTTTCTTTTTTAAACAAACATGAATCAACCATGCCAGCTACAAAACCTATCGTAATTAATTCCTTAACTATACTCTGGTTCCACTCATATCCTGATTGCTTTAAGCCATAAAGACTCTTCTTCAATCTCCAGCAATCAGTTGTATTATCATTTTTGATACCTAAAGGTTTCTTTAAATATATAGTGTGTTGGAACGGTGCATGCAGATATGTTGTCTCTACATCTAAATGATTTACAATGTATTTCTCCTTAGCTGCCCACACTAATGCTGCTCGTAATGTAGTAGCTTTCAGACTAGGTGCAAACACCTCGTCGTAGTCGTTTGCTGTCTGATTGAACCCTTGTGCTATTAACCTGGCTTTATGGGTAATAGTCCCATCTACACCTGTCTTTAGCTTATAAATCCATTTACATCCTATGGCATGTTTACCAGGTGGTAATTTAACATTTTCATATACCTCCAACTTTTTTAAGGCTTTCAGTTCCTTATCCATTGCTTCCTGCCAAGCAGCCTGATCCTTAGCAGGATACAGTTTTAGTTCATTATAGTTATTTGGAACTGTATTCACTTGGCATACAACACTAGCCTGATATCTATCAGGTGGTCGTGTTACTCAGGTTGAATGTCTTGGTAATACAGGGCTTACTTGTGGACTCACCTGTGCCACCTGCTCCTGTTCTTCTACCTCCTCCTGTTCCTGTTCTCCTACTTCCTCCTATGCCTGTTCTACTTTTTCCTGTGCCTGTTCTTCCTCTTTAATGACTATTCGTGGTTTACTTATTTCATCTTTAGGGACTACTTTGGTATCAATGATAACATCATTGCTGGATTCCTGTTCCAGTTTATTCCACCCAACGTGCTCAAGAAAGTTTACACTAGTGCTACAATAAACATTTATTTATTTATTTATTTATTTTATTTATCAAATTTATATACCGCCCTTCTCCCAGGGGACTCAGGGCGGTGTACAGCCTATCTAAAAACCCACAAATATACAAAAATTAAAAAAGTATTAAACCAATTTGGCTGATAAATAAAACTAAACAGGTCCCACCCCCCCACCTTAAAACCCCAATTTAAAATTTAAATACCATGGAGACCAAAATTAAAACCATTATCTCAGCCCAGGCCGGCCTGCTCAAAGAGCCAGGTCTTCAACGCGCGCCTGAAGGCCCTCAGGTCCGTGTCAGTACGAAGCTCCGGTGGCAGAGTATTCCAGAGGGCGGGGGCACCCACAGAGAAGGCCCTACCCCTTGGCGCCGCCAGACAACACATAGCGGCCGACGGCACCCGGAGCAGACCCTCTCTGTGGGAACGCACTGGCCTGTTGGAGATCACTGGCAGAATGCGGTCCTGAAGATAACCTGGTCCCATGCCATGGGTCGCCCTAAAGGTCAAAACTAGAACCTTAAAGCGAACCCGGAGAGCCACCGGCAACCAATGCAGCTCGCGCAGAAGTGGCGTCACATGGGTGCTACGCGACGCCCCCATAATCATCCGCGCGGCTGCATTTTGCACCAGCTGGAGTCTCCGGATGCTCCCCGCGGGGAGCCCCATGTAGAGGGCATTACAATAGTCCAGGCGAGAGGTGACAAGGGCCTGAGTGACCGTGCGCAAGGCGTCCCGATCCAGGAAGGGCCGCAACCGGTAGATCCGACGGATCTGATGAAACGCCCCCCTGGAGACGGCCGCGATGTGATGTTCAAGCGACAGCCGTACATCCAGGAGGACACCCAGGTTGCGAGCCCTCTCTGCGGGGGGCAAAACTTCCCCCCCGATAGCTAGCAAAGGTGTCAGCTGGCTATATCGGGGCGCCGGAAACCACAGCCACTCAGTCTTGGATGGGTTGAGCCGAAGCCTGTTCCCGCCCATCCAATCCCGCACGGCCTCCAAGCACCTGGACATAGCCCCCACAGCATCGTTGAGGTGGTCTGGAGTAGAGATGTATAACTGGGTGTCATCTGCATATAGATGACACCTTACTCCAAGACCATGGATGATCTCACCCAGCGGCTTCATATAAATGTTGAACAAGAGGGGAGAGAGGACCGACCCCTGAGGCACCCCACAAAGCAGGGGCCTAGAGGTGGATCTCTCCCCCCCCCCGCCAACACAAATTGCGAACGGTCGGAGAGGAAGGAGGAGAACCATCGAAGGACGGTTCCACCCATCCCCAACCCCTCCAACCGTCGCAACAAGATACTATGGTCGATAGTATCGAAAGCCGCCGAGAGGTCTAATAGGACCAGGACAGAGGAGAACCCTCTGTCATGAGCCCTCCAGAGATCATCGACCAACGCGACCAATGCCGTCTCAGTGCTATGTCCAGGCCTGAAGCCCGATTGGGACGGATCGAGGTAAGTAGCTTCCTCCAGGTACCGGGGGAGCTGACGTGCCACCACACTCTCAACAACCTTCGCCACAAAGGGAAGGTTGGAGACCGGACGATAGTTGTTTAAAATAGCCGGGTCCAGGGAAGGCTTCTTGAGGAGGGGGCGCACCACTGCCGCCTTCAGGGCGGCCGGGAGCACCCCCTCTCTCAAAGAAGCGTTGACAATCCCCTGGAGCCAGCCTCGTGTCGTCTCCCTGGCGGCCGAAACCAGCCAGGAAGGGCACGGGTCCAATAAACAGGTGGTGGCATTCAGACCCCCCAGCAACCTGTCCACACCCTCGGCGGTCACAGGATCGAACTCCCCCCAGATAACACTCACAAGACCTGCCCCGGACACCTCCCCCGGGACCACCCAATTGGAGTCGAGCCCCTCCCGAATCTGAGCGATTTTATCATGCAGAAATCGGGAAAACTCCTCTGCCCTACCCTGCAAGAGGTCATCCCGCGCTCTCGGTTCAAGAAGAGAGCGGGTCACTCTAAACAGGGCGGCAGGGCGATTTTCTGCTGACGCAATAAGGGCGGAGACATACGAAGATTTCGCCGCCCCTATCGCCACAAGGTAAGTCTTAATATGAGATCTCACCTGTGTTCGGTCAGACTCAGAACGACTCGCCCTCCAAATGCCCTCTAGACGTCTTTTCCGGCACTTCATCTCCCGCAGCTCCTCCGTATACCACGGAGCCAAGCGGGATCTGTGCCAGGTCAGAGGTCGCAGGGGCACAACTCGATCTAGAGCCCTGGCGGCCAACCCATCCCAGGTGGCCACCAGGTCTCCAGGCAAGCTGTGAGCCAGAGACTCAGGAAATGGCCCAAGCTCCCTCTGGAACCGTTCCGGGTCCATCAGGCGCCTGGGGCGGAACAATCTAAGTGGCTCCGCCTCCCTGCGGTGGGGGGTGGCGGAACGGAAGTCCAACCTGAGGAGGGAATGATCTGTCCATGACAAGGGTGTGATGACTAAATCCCCGAAAATACAGTCATTCAACCACTGCCCAGAGACAAAAATCAGGTCCAGCATGTGTCCTCCAATGTGAGTGGGGGCAGAAACTAACTGGGTCAGGTCCATGGCCGTCATGGAAGCCAAGAACTCCCGAACCAACCCCGAGGTTTCACCGGATGATGGCAGGTTGAAATCCCCCATGACCAAAAGCCTAGGGGTCTCAACCGCCAGCCCGGCTATCACCTCGAGGAGTCCGGGCAGGGCCGATGAGACGTGGCAGGGAGCCAGGTACACCATCAAAAGACCCATCTGAACCCCTTGCCCCCACTTCACAAATAGAGATTCACAGCCAGCCGTCTGAGGGACAGTGGCCTCCCTAGGATAAAGGGTCTCCTTTATAAGCACCGCCACCCCTCCACCGCTTCCCTGATCCCTAGGCTGGTGAAATGCAAGGAAACCTGGTGGGCACATCTCGACCAGAGGGACACCGCCCTCTGGGCCCAACCAGGTTTCGGTAACACCTACCAGGTCCGCGGCCTCTTCCTGAGCCAAATCACGGATCAGGGGAGCCTTATTAACCACGGACCTGGCATTGCACAACAGCAGCCGGGTATTCAGGGCCTGAGAATCCAGACAACCAGGGCTGCAGGATGGGTATGGAGGGTCGGAGCGCGCTACCGCTTGCAAACATCGGGAGCGCGATCCCCTTACTGGATATGGCCCTCTACCCCCAGCATACCTGCCTCTCCCAGTCACCGTGCTATTAAAATTTGCCCCCGGCAGCCCACCCCCAGTCTGCCACCCCAACACGGAAACCCCCGAGGCCCCCCAGGCGTGCGGGCCGGCCCGGCTGCCCCCAACTCCATGTGGGCTGTCTCCCCTGCCCACCCTGGATCCTTTTAACCCATTAAAAAATCCCATTAAAAAATTACCAATCCCGGGTTTCCCGCGCTTCCTCCCATTCCTCCGGCTTCCACGGCCCCACCATCGCTCCGGATCCCAGGATCCCTCATAGCGGAATGTCTTTGAGAGTTTAGAGGGCCACTTAAGGGAGAGGGGGACATCCCTCAAGGCCCAAAGCTCCGCCATGGAGTACATCCGTGGCCCCGGCCACCCCTCCCCGACAGTCTTGTAGCGTCCAAAGTCTTTGTGTTGGAGAAGTCCCGGCAGACTGGGGTAACCCCCTCCCCCCAGCCGCCCCACCCCTGCCACTGGTAGGGCCCCCGGGGGAAAAGGGGTCATAGGCAAGGTCACTCCCCCCCTCCCCGGGCCCACCACCCCTGCCACAGGTGGGGGCCCCAAGGAGGGGAGGGGAACGGTCACAACACCATCCAACCCCCAGTCTCCGTATTGTCCCCGCAGCCATAGGGGCGGCCCCGAAACCAGTCCAGGCCCGCCATGTCCACAGCGGGGCCAGTCCCGCACTGGTCGGGGCCCCCCGAAATCGCCGCGTCCCGAGCGAGGCCGCCGAGCCTGCCACACCGTCGTGCCTCGCTGGGGGTACCAAGACCTCTTCATAACCCCTCAGAACTCCGGGGTTTCCGCGGTAGCTGTTCCAGGGCCTCTGCGACCTCAACAATGCCGCAGAGGCCAGTCCAGGGCCCCACAGGCGGCTCCCCCAGGTCCGCGCCGCCCCAGAAAATCCAGGGCCATCGCTCTCCCCAGGGGGCTGCCGGGGCCACACCGCGGTGATCTCCCCACCCCGGAGACCGCTGGGTCCACCGGCATCTGTATTGCCATGATGACTCCGGAGGCCGCCGCCACCGCCATCGAGGCTGCCGCCGCCGCCACCGCCATCCAGGCTGCCGCCGCTGCCGCGACCGCCGCCGAGGCCACCACCGCCACGACCACCGCCGCCGCCGCGACCACCGAGGCCGCCTCCACCTCCGCCGCGGCCACTGAGGCCGCCACTGCCGCCGCAGCCGCTGCGACCGCTGCCGAGGCCGCCATCGTCGTCGCGACCATCGCCGCGACCTCCGCCGACGTCGCCGAAGCACCCGCAGCCCCCGACGCGATCACCATCGCCGGGGGCCTCGTCCGGCCTCACCGGCAGCCGGGCAAGGTCTCCGAGGCCTCCGAGGCCTCCAGGATCAACTCGGCGTCGCATCCGCCGGGGCCGCATTTGCGCTGCCCTCCGCGCCGGTCCCCCAGCCGGTCCCGCGGCTCCAGCGCACCCCCAGCCGGCTTCTGAAGGATCCTGCCGGGCTCCCCCGATCCTCCCCCGCCTCTGCCACCGGCGGGGGGATCCGAGGGGTAGGGGGGGCCGCACCCGAAGCCGCCGCGGCCGGAGGGAGCTCCAACGGAGGCGCGCGGCCGCCATTTTCCGAAACCCAGATGATTGAAACATGAGCTGTGCCTGGATCTCAGAATCTAAACGATCTATGGTTGGCCTCGTAACCTACAAAAAATAATTTCCTAGCTCTATGTTGCCCTTTCAGTCTTACTTGTGAGGGAATATGCACCCATGCTGGTGCTCCAAATGTGTGTAGATAACTCAAATTTGGTTTTCTGACATGCCAACAAGTGAATGGCAATTCACCAGTTGTTGTGTTAACTACATTGTTTAACACATGATTGCTACACATTATGGCTTCTCCCCACAGTGTTTCAGGCAAATCTGAATCAGATAACATAGTGCGAGCCATGGCTTGTAACATTTTCCTTCTACGGTCTACAAACGAGTTATGTTGTGGTCTGTAAGGTGCAGAATGTTTATGCTCGACATCAGCCAATTTTATCATTGTTTGGAATATATTGTTAACAAACTCAGTCCTATTAGCAGTAACCAAAGTAATTACTTTATGTTTCCTTTTTCTCTCTGCAAACCTTAGCCAATTAAAGAAATATTGGAATGTTTTTGTTTTGTTTTTCATTAAATAGCAGAAACCATATCGTGAGTAATGGTCCATTATAGTCAAAACATAGCAGGCACCTCCCAAACTTGGTTTCTTAGGACCAGTTAGGTCAGCAAAAACAATCTGTAAAGATTCTTTGGTCTTAAACTCATTAAGTCTGCTTGCAGGAATAACCTTGCTTTTCTCCTGGCTACAGGTATTACAGTTTAAATACTTGCTACAGGGTTTTAATTTTACTCCCTCTGACAATTCGACAGTTTGTCTCAGCGTTTTGAAATTAATGTGCCCCAGACATCTATGCAGTAAATGTATACATTCGTCATGTGGCTTAACATTGTTATAAACTGAGTTAGCCATCTGCAACTGGTCATCATGTATCACATATAAATCATTCTCTAAATTAGCAGTAACACTTTTACCCTCTTTCTCTATTATACAGTTATCTCCCCTAAAGGTTACTGCATAACCAATATTAACTAAAGCCCTTACAGATAACAAATTAAAATTTAGTTTAGGTACATATAACATAGTTAAATGCTCATTCACCAGATGCTTTCATCTTCCATCCATTTGCCAATGATACATGTTGCTTACTCGTGGACATCTTTACAAACCTCTCTCTATTTCTAGTAATGCACTCCGATGCTCCACTATCAACTACCCACAAATCATGGTTTACAGTTGAATTAAATTAACATTCTTCTTAGCCTTCTGGTTATTACCAGTATTCTGTCATTTTCCCTTCTTACAGAATCTAGCTACATGTCCCCTAGCCCCACAAGAAAAACATTTCCTAACAGTATAGGCAGTTGAAAACAAATTCTCTTCTTGTGGTTGTTTCTTCCTCAGTTGGTCCCTATCCAGCCGTCTTCTTGCTTCTTCTAACAATCTTCCGGTTATGTCAGTCAATGTCAGTTCATCTCTGGTCAGGACTTCCAGTGAAGATACGTAATCATCATAACTTTCATCCAATGAGGAAAGAATGATGTAGACTTGATGCAGCTCTGAAAATATCAGTTCCTTTTCATGTAGCTCTTGAAAAGTTATTTTCATGAGGTTCAAATGAGCTAACGTATCTCCACCTTTCAGAAGACGTGCTCTAAACAGTTTACATGTAAGATGTATGTCTGCACCTACACTGTCATGAACATAAATCCTCTTCAAATTCTCCCAACACTTAGCAGCAGATTCTTCTCCACGAATATGGACTAGCTGCTGGTCATTCAGTGTAAGTCCAATTATACAAAGAACTCATTTGTTGTTCCGTTTAAAGTCAGCTAACTTCTTGGCATTGTCCTCATCAACTGGATCCCAAGCATTTACATCTGGTGGATCCTGAACTACAGTCCATAACCCTTCCTTACACAGAAGTAGACTGCTCTTCATAGATCAGGAAACATAGTTTGTTCCATCCAACTGGGTTATCAGTGATAGACTTGTTGACATGTCTTATGCCATCTTTACCAGGCGAGTAAACCACAATTAAACAGTAAACAGCTGTCTGTATACAATACTGTGTATTCACACTAACTCTCAGTTATCTGAGCCTGGTATGGACTGGGCCCATAACCAGTGTTGAGATAATTCCCCGTTAGGAGAATGAGTGCACAGAGGGAGACGTCATGAGAGTAATGTTGAATAACACTTACACAGTACATAGATACACTGTATAGTAAAATGTAGGTTTTACTTCCAGTAACACGGTTAAGCAAAGTCCAAATAAACAGTCCAACATACACGGTTATATCAGTCAGTTTTCAGTCCAGGGATAATCCAATAACAAAGTCCAGTATCAAAAACAGTTCAGTAATAGACTCACATCAATCCAAGAAAAACGATGATCAGCAACAGTCAATAGAGAAATGCAAAAACAGCAAACATCAGAACATCGACCATCTAGCAACACTCTTTCTTCTTTCTTCTTCTTGGGAAATCAGGTTTCTGGCTCCATCTTATGGCCATTTGAGAAACCACACCCAATTACAATTTTAGCATTCCCTTAAAGAGACAGTATTAAAATGTCGATCCTGGTTTATATATTTCCAACCCAACTGTTAGGTGACTTACATTCCTAACAGTCAGCCAGTTACAAATCCATCTGGTGGTGATGCCGTCTAACCCACATTTTTCTATTTTATCTAGTAGTAGATTATGGTCTGTAATAGTAATTTGTATATTGAGTTCCTGTAGATGGTGCTAGGCGCTAGCAGCAAACTGCAGCATTTAGAATCTATATAGGCCTCTTTGTTCTTGGCATGATCTCATTCCCTATACCTTGGTGAAGGTGGAAAGTCCCGAACTTATAGGTGACCTCATTTTACTAACATCACCACTAGTCTTAAGGATTGGTTGGGAGGTTGTACCAATATGGTTGAGAGGTTTTACCCATGTAGGATCTATTCTCCAATCCAAATACTGTATCTATGCTACTCTTCCTTGCTTGTAAAAATGTATAAAAGAATAAATGCTGCCTAGGCAATCAGACATTTTGGCACCCTTCATAATGATTAATCTTTGAAATCCATCATTTTGGCGCCTGAATAGGGACATCAACCCTGTGAGGTGGGGCCCTCAACCCTACGGGGCAGCAACTACACATGCTTACCATCGTCTGGAATAGACCCCTAAGGTGTGCACCTTCGTCTTATGGGACCCTGGGTCCTATGGGACCATCAATGGTAAGTATGAGTTGCAAACTATCTCAGCATCAGCAGAAACATGTTCAGGAAATTAGATTCCTGCTACATAAATCAGGTGCAAACGTACACTGAGGCTATAGAAAAAAACTGGTGGGAAGTAGGGAAATGGTATCCTGAGTGCAATAGAATAGAACAGAAGGATAAGGATTCCCAAGGCTCCAGTTCAAATATTACATCGATGGTATCAATGCTGTCATGCAGTGGAAACATCTGGCTCCGATGTCTCAGTAAAACAATAATTGGGTTCTGATGTCTCAGCAAATAATAATTGACTATAAGCCCCCCTCCTGATTATGATCAAGTAAAAATTATCACTCCAAAATCTTCTTCAACTGGACTTTCAGCTCCTTTGGAGCAGGCTAAATCCTTTGATTCTCCAAGTCCATTGTACACCCCCATAAGGCAAGTATTAGAGGAACAATTAGAAAAAGGGGGAGATTCAAGCTAGAAACCCAGGACAGAGACACATAAATTTATTTGTTTAAAATGTTTATGTTTAATCTTTTTAATTATTTAATGCTTAAGAAAATAGAACAATGGATGTAACTAGAATGCAGGCAACTGCTCTCTTCTGATGCATTGGGTGGCAGAATTGAATGTGGAAGGCATGTCCCATTGAGTTCAATGGTCCACAGTGAGCTCTGCTCTTCAGAAGCGTGGAACGAGACACAAATCCGTGTTTAAAATAGAGCCCCTCCATAAAGTACATTGGGGCTGATTAAAGAAGATATGGTTAACTTATGGTGTTATATATGTGTTAGGAAGAACTAAGAAAAGAAGGAGATGTTTACTTTTCTTTTCAGGATGTGATTTCCATTAAAACTTCTTAGATGTGTATGTATAATAATGTATAATAATTGCATGCAGCATAGAACTTAGCTGTGTATGTATAATACTGTAAAATAATAGTGTGCAGAATTGAATAGGATTGAATTGAAGAAAATATCCTTTACCTGTGTATAGCCCTAATTGGAATTGCTGCAGTTCAAAATAAATTAATTGTAACATGTTTGGAAGCCAGATAATTAAATTGGCTTTTTGGATTGGGCTTAGAATTGTGGGAGGCAGATAGGCAGTGGTTCGGGCCCACAATCGTCTTTGTGATTGAAACCACTTCTTGAGTTATCCCAATGCTCTGAGAACAAACTATAGGTTGTCCAAAAAAAGAAAATGTGGAGATTTAAAGGGACAAAACCTCCCCAGGTCTGGAAATGTTGTGTGTGAGAATGTGTCTGTATGTAATAATTTCCAGCCCTGGAGGATGAGATCCTCTACAATGGACATTATTGGCTCCGAGAAAAGAATTTGTAAGTATGCAAGCAGTATGATTACAGTGTAAATGTGTGAGTATGTTGATGGTAAAGAAGTTGGTATAAGTGTTTGTTTATTGACCCCTATCCCAGATTGAAAGGAGAGTGAGAAATAGCGTGTGCAAGGAAATGAGAAAAGTCCGGATGAAATGTATGTGTTTTACTGGAACAAGAGGATTATTTGTGTAAGTATTTGTGTGTGCTTTACTGATGATGAAAATTATTTGTGTGTGATTTATTGTTGAAAGAATGTTGAGTGGAAAAAATGGGTGAGATTTCTTTGTAATATTTTAAAAATTTCGCCTCCTTCGCTGGTTGTTAACTTTTTGCCTTGTAAAGGCGGAGGCAGGAGGAGGGGGCGAGAGTGAGGCTTTTGATCAAAACAATTTTTTTCCCTCTGCTTTGAGTTTTTGCCTTGAAAAAGGCGAGGTTGGAAAATAACTTTTTTATAGGTTACATAGCTTCATCTCCTGATTTTTTTAGCGATTTTCATACAAAGGAGCCGCAGATAGATAGGCTGAGATTGGCAAGTTGTCTGGAGCGTTATCTGTAAAGGTGGCTCGGTTCCCAGGTTGGCAGTTGGCCTGGAAGCATTATCTTTGAAGATGGCTCAATTCCCAGTTTCAGCAAAGGGGAATCAAAATTCAAGCTAGCTGCACTTTGTACATGCTCTTCATCCATATTTTGATTACAGCAGAGAATTGACACTAAAATTTGACTCCATCTGGAGGGTTTACAACAAGAATGTGAAGAATGCATGGCTATTGCCAGCACAACAGGTAAAATCATGAAAGGTTTACAATGGGCTTTGCAAATAACTTTTTCTTTGTAATTTTTGATAAAGTGCAGTAAGATATACATGGTGGAGTTGTGTAAATCTGATTTTCAATTTTATTTTTAGAAAAACTTATCTCTTCAATGTCCTTTACCTGATTATGTAAGCTGTATTGTTTGCTTAAAGAACTTTGGCTTGCTTAACGACTTCTTCCTTTCTTGTCCTTACAAGGATCATCATGAAGATACCTGGAAAGTGTTCTACAATTTTAACTTTCAAAACTTTTTCTCATCAGCCTTTTGATTTAATCTCTGACTCTCATTATGTGTGTTAACATCTTTTAATTTTCCAGGTGCTTATATTACGCCCAGGATTGTCCCTAATCTTATGATCTTATTTTTAATTTTGCAACAGCTACTACAAGACCGAAGATATTTCTTACATATGTAGACGCTTGCCCCTTTCTGGGCCTCTTTCTGAAGGCGATAGCTGATTTTTTTTCAGTTACTCTTTTTTCCATCAAAATACTAGAGGCCTGGCACAAGCTTGCCATATTCCAGTTAATCAAGCCAAGCAGATTGTTTCATCATCAACTTTGGTAAATGGATGTTACCTACTAGGCAAACCCTCGCTTTACATGATATTTGGCTTTTTTGCAGTATTGTACAGCCTGGAATAACAAGTTCATCAATGCTCATCGGTCATTTGAGGCCTGTCTCCACAAATAAATAAAAAAGGAGGGAAAGGCTCTCTAAAAAAGATTTTAAAAGTATAATTTCCCTTAAATCAATTGGGTGAGGGGTCTCTTTTCCGTATCCTAAATGAGCCCTTTCCAAGGATAAGCAGAATATTTCAGGATGGGGAGCAAAAGCCGGTTTCCTTCCCTCTCCGGCAGTGAAATGGATAGGGGGGTGAATTTGCCTTTGGTGAATTCCTCTGAATCCAACATAGATGCACAAAAATAAAATACGCGATGCTCTTAGTTGTGGCTACTGAACTCCAGCAGGAAAGGCTACACAGTCCAGTCCCGGAGAGTTACAAAGGGCCTCAGGAAAAGGGATGTGCAACCCACCCCTGGTCCTTGGGACTGCCACACACACACACAACCCCTCGTGATTGCACTTTGGCTACTTGGCAAGCGGCTCATCATCTCTTAAGCGAGCAATAAGCCCTTAAAGACTTCTCTATCGCTTCCCGGGGCTTTCTCTAGGCTTTGCTGGCTGAGGAATTCTGGGAGTTGAAGTCCACACGTCTTAAAGTGTCCAAAGTTGGAGACCCCTGCAAGTCTCTGCTCCTGCGAGGCCTCCGGGCTGTCCTGGCACGCAGGAACCCCTTTTGGGGTCATTCTCTCAAAGAGAAGCTGGGGGAGGGTCGCTCTGAGCGAAGGACGAAGGAGGAGGAGGAGAAGGCGGGCAGACTGACCCCTGAGCACCTGAGGTGAGTGGGAAAGTCGGTCCCAGAGTCCAGAGCTCTAGGACTGGCCCTTTGGTCAGCCCGGAGCAGCTCCTCCACCTGGGTGCACCGGCCAGTCTTGGGGAGGGGCTGGGGGCACCGTCTCTCCCTGCCCCCCTCCCCTCCCGGCAGAGAGGAGTCGGCAGGTGCTTTTCCAAGGGGTGGGGGGCAAGAGCAGGAAGTGCTTTCCCCAGGTGGCCTCTCTAGGAGGCGGTGTGTGTGTGTGTCTCCCTCTCTCTTTCTCTCCTCTCTGCCTCCCACCGGTGCCCAGCGGAAGCGAGACCGGCGGCGGCCGCTGTCCGGTGCTGAAACCCCGACTTCCTCCGCCTTTCCGGGCGCGGCTGGGCGGGAGCCGCTTGAAACCCCCTCAATGTAGCCCTCCCTGCCCTCCGCCCCCCGTGGGCCCCGATCTGGCCTCCCTTCCGAGACCTTCCCTGCGCAGCGCCAGGGGATCCCGGCTGATCCCTCCACTGGATCGGGGGTCCCAGGCAGCCCCCGGGTGGGAAGGAAGAGGAGGAGGTGCTCTGCAGGGTCTCTTCGGAGACCCCCTCCGTTTCAGGGCCCCGGTGGGCGCCTCCCTATTACCCGCCAGTCCCGGCCAGAGGGGCTCCCCGGCTCCTCCCCCCTGAACTGGGCCTGTCCACCCCCGGGGAGAAGCAGCAGCGCCCGGGAAGCGGCCTTCGCTCCCCGGGGACTCTGCCTGCCCCCCGCACCCCCTGGAGCCCCGCGGGAGCGTCGGCGGCCAGGGTGGGAGTCCCGGGCAGCTCCCCAATGGGTGGGGGCTCTGCTCTACGGCGGGCGGGCGGGAGGGAAGCCTCGTCGCGTGGAGAGCCTGCCAGAGCCACGACCCCGCGGAGGGGAGCCGCGGGAGGGGCGTGGCCCCCCAGGGCGGGGCGGGGCAGGACCGCCGCCTCCACTGCGCAGGCGCTCAAGCGACTCTCAGCCTCCCGGGAGGCGGACGGTCTTCCCGGCTGCTCTTGGCTGCCCCCCCAGGCCCAGAAACTGCGCCCCTTCTTGGCTCCGGCCGAAACTGCCTCCCTGCCGCCCGTTGCCCGGTAGAGCGGAGGCCCCTCGCAGGGGGAGGGGGGGCTGCGCTGGGAGGAGGGAGCTTTGCAGGTGAGCTCAACTCCCCCCTAAAGAAGGGACGCCCCGACTCCCCCCGAAGGGTCCCCGAGGGTGGGGGACTCCAAGCGGGGGAGTTCCGGACCGGACGAGGCTCCTGCTCTTCCCGAGGGGGGGCGGGGGGGAAGGCTTGGCAGGGAAGGGCGGGGCTGAGGAGCGTAAAGGGTGGTTGGGGAGGTCTATGGGGCTCCAGGCGAACCAAGGAAGGCTGGGACCCTCCGAGACCCCTCCCTGGGCTGGCCAGGCTGAGCTTGAGGGACCCAAAGAGATCCGGAGTGGGCTTCCCTTGCCCTCTTCTTCGGCCACTGGGCGGCCTCCCCCCTCCCCCGTTTTCAAGAAGCCCCCTTGTTTCTCTGCCCCTCCTCCCCCAGGACCGGAAAGGGGGCGTGGAGGGGGCTGTAAGCCGAGGAGGGTTCAGAGCATGTTCCCTGCAGGAGGGGGAGGGGCTGAGAAATGCGCCCCCCCAAGAGCCCCGCCCCCCCCCGCACCAAGAATATATATCTAAATCTCTATCTCTATGCATCTCATCCTGGCAACCCTTTTTTTGAACTATTACCATCCGGCAGACGGTACCGGAGAATAAAAACCAGGGCAAATAGGCTGAGAAACCGCTTCTATCGCAGGGCAGTAGCGCTACTATATAGCGCAATATTAATGCGATATTTTCAATTCAGAGTGTGGAGTGTGAGGGATGTGTTTGTGTGTTTTAGTTTCCTCGTCATAAATTGTACACTGAAGATGGTGTTGGATTTTCTTGTACAAGGGGCAATGGCAATAAAGTCAACTAAACTATACACGCACACAATTATTCCCCTCTTATTTCTATCTATTTTAGATTTTTCCTCCCATATCATTGTAATATTTAAAGACGTGTCTTTTTGATCATATTCCCTTATTTATAGTCATACTCAAGGAATTTGTCTTGGCGCAAATGCTCTCAATGCACATAAAAAGAAAAGAGACATCCGTCAAAGAGTCCAGAATCATCAGGTGCAACATTTAGTGATAGTCACAGGGTGCAATAAACAAATCACACATTTCTTAAGCCAATCCGGCTTCCCCGTTGATTGGCTTTGCTCGTTGGAATCTGGCTGGGAAGGTCGCAAACCACAATCCCACAACTACAAGCTGCCACAATCATCAGATGGCGCCCTGGTGGCTGGAACGTAATACTACAGGTGGCTCAAGGTTGACTCAGTCTTCTGTCTTTCCGAGGTCGGTAAAATGGGGACCGAGATTATTGGGGGTCAGGATGCGGACTCTAAGGCTGGCTGGGGCCTTCTGGGAGTTGAAGTCCGCCAGGCTGAAAGTTGCCAAGGTGGGAGGCCCCCATGGCTTAGAAGGCTGTAAAGAAGTCTTTAAGGGCTTACTGCTCGCTTAGAGATGATGAGCGACTTGCCAAGTAGCCGAAGTACAATCACGAGGGGTTGTGTGTATGTGTCAGTCCCAAGAACCAGGAGTGGGTTGCACATCCCTTTTCCTGAGGCCCTTTGTAACTCTCTGGGATTGGACTGTGTAGCCTTTCCTGCTGGAGCTCAGTAGCCACAACTAAGAGCATCGCGTATTTTAGATTTGTGCATCTATGTTGGATTCAGAAAGAAATCCTTTCTTGATGTAACTTGAATACATTCAATCTTATATCGAATTTGTATAACCCACACGATAGAATGGAGAGAGGAATCCCAGATAGCCAGAACCTAACACCTCTGAGCGGCACAGCCAGGAGATATGAAGACCATAAAAATTCCAGTGAGATGTGTGCTTGGGAAACTGTGAAAAAGATCGTTTCTTCAGAAGGGGTGGGGGTGGAATAAACATACTGGCTTTTGTTTCACAAAACACATGTGGAGAGAAGGCGAGGGATTCTAAACTCCCTTATCTATCTCTGCATGCCTGAGGGACCTCAGACGCTGCTTTTGAGGCCCTACATGAATTGTTTCATCTCAATAAAGGATTCCTTTTGATACGTTTGGTTCTCAGAAGTTCATTCTTGCTAATTGAAAAATGGGAAAAAATTCTGTAGCCTGACATCTAGGTTGGAACTCTTTCCAAAGCTTCCGCCCGTTAATTCCCATCACTCGTGGCCCAGTTAGGCTACTGTAATTCAGTTTATGGAAGGGGAGTTGCCCTTGAAGTCTACCTCCAAATTTTGGCTGGTCCAGAATGCGGCATCCAGCCTGCTTGTGCTCACCGGCCAGGCTTGGTGTGGCCACATCACACCCCTGATGTTGTGGAGGCCGCTGTTTCCGAGTAGAACTTGCAACTCTGCTTTCGAAGCCTTCTGTGGCTCAGGCCGGGATAGCTGAAAGACCATCATCCCCAACCCGTCTCCTCTGTTCACACCAGATGGCCACAGAGCACCAGCTAAGGGTTCCCCCCTCTCCTTCGGGGCATTGGAGGTCTCTGTGGGGCTCCCCCACCCCCAGGGACAACCCCCCCATTGGCCCCACTTCAGGGGCTGTCAAAAGCATGCCTTTCCCAGGGGGCCTTTGGGGGTGGCGCCTGTTAAGAGTTTGCAGTTTTCATCCAGCCCACAAGTAAATAATTCAGCAGGATGCATTTATAGAAGAAACTTCTTTATATGCAGTAATACAAGACATGATGCATGTATACGATACCCATGCAGCTCTTTCAACGTGGCAGAATTAGAAGCAAGCAGAACTCAGAATCAGAAGCACACAAGCTGTAAGCACAGAACTTCTTTCTTAGGAGAGATCAGCTAAGCTAAGCCAGGCCCTACGTCACTATGTCAACTGTTGTAAGTTGAGGACTATCAGTCACGCATACTTTTCACATTGAAGGGTGACCCCCACCTGGCCCAGATAGAAAAAAGGCCAGAGCGTCTCCCCAAAGAGGGGCCCCATCCGGAAGGTGTGGAGGGAAGCCTCCGTTTCCGCATCCAGGAACTCCACTTCTTTCGCCTCGCAGTCCAGCCTCACTCGCAGCTTCTGCCACGACCATGGCAGCGTCTGCTGAACCTTGGAGAAAACCACAGTCTCTCCCCCAACACTCCTCCCCACAGCCCAGAATCCCTCCTGGGGGCTCAGCTGGAAGCTCCCCTTCCTGGGGACGGACTCCTTGGCCACCCCAATGGCCCAGCATGCTTTGCCCCGCACCGGGGGATTACAGGCCGTCACCTGCACGGATACTTCCCACCAGTGCCATCCTGTGGTGAATCCTTCAGAGCCCAGGACACAGAATTCCCGGTCGAACCTCCCTGGCACATCCGGGCATTCCTGGTATCTGCTGCCCCAAGTCACAGTGGAGCCCTGGCACAGGAGCCGGGGGTGGGCGGTTGAGCCGTTCAGCGTGACGTAGACTGCAGGACGGAGAACAAACTCTCAAGGCGGGCTGGGAACGGTGTCAACACAGAAAACATTTCTATGGTCTTTTTAGAGTTGTCAACAGAAAGGGAGGCGGGGAAAGGGGTTGGAAAGAGCACTGCGGCAGCTCGGAAACCGAAAGTGCATTCCACGCATAGCTTTTCAGAGATAGTAACTAGGTGACTGAAGATTCTGCCAGCAAATATCTAACTGGAGAACATGAGTGATGACTCTTGGCCACGGAGGGCAAAGCAGGGCAGGGCTGGTTCCTGGCTCCCCGAGGATGCTTCACCCACTCAGGGAAGGACGTGCTTAGCGGGCGAAGGGCAGCAGGAGGGCAAAGGGAGGAAACTGGAGCCCAGAGACGCGGTGCCTGTGAAGCCCCAGGTTCAGTTGGGGCCGGTCTGCTCCAGGGACCTTCCTGGGGTGGCTGGTAAGCCGGCCAGGCCCCCCCCTGGAGGGCCTTCTGCAGCTGCCCAAGGCCCACCCACCACGCTTGGGTGGATGTTTTGGGGTCAGGGGTCCACCCTTTAGAGCAGGGCCTGCTGATCCTTCAGCCGCTGGAGGGCTGGGGATGCCCAACATCTGCCACCCGTGTGCTGTTACCTTTAGGAGATCTTGGCTGTTCTGGAGCAGGTGCTGGGGAGGAAGGGGGAGAAGTTTAAAATCAGGCTGGGGGGCCTGGAGAAGCCCCCTCCCCCACTTCTCACAAGGCCCAGCTCAACACCAAGGCCTCCACTGGGCTCTTCTATGCCCGGGAAGCTCTGAGCGCCCTCCCCCGTGGCTCTTTTCTGGAAGGGCCAAGGGGTGGCAGGGAAGGGTCGGCTCTGTGTGGCTGTGAGGGGCCCCCTCCTCCCCCAGAGGGTGCCTTTGGGGCCCTCCAGACTCAGGGCTTCCACCCCACGGAGGAAGCCACGCCTAGCAGGCGTCACTCCTGGCAATGTGGGGAAACCGCTGCTGTGAGGCCTGGTGATGGCAGGTGGTCTTTGCAAGCCCCTCCCCTGCTGACTCACCCCACCACCAGCCCCAGCCCCAGGTTTACCTGTGGTCAGAAGTCGCTCCAGGTTCTCCCTGGTCAGAGTCGCCTGCAGAGAGGCTGAGATTTGGAGGAGGAAAGGAAAAAACAAGGCTGGGATGAGAAACAGCCACCCGTGGGCGATGCTCGTAAGTGGAAGCCACCCTGTTGGCAGCAGAGTCTCCATCCCTGCCAGGTGCCCAGTGACCCCCCCCCCCCAAAGGACCATGGTTTGGCGGTATGGAAGAGCAGCCTCCCCTTCACCCAGCCAGAGGTTGGATGGAACGGGATTGGGCCTGGCTCCCCACAGATCCCCAGTAGGAAGGAGGGCAGAAGGAGGCCCCAGAACCCCCCCCCCGAACTCCTGGGGTTCCTCCTAAAGGCCCTGTACTCCCAGCCCCCTCCTGAAAGGGCCCCTCACCTTTGTAACTGTCCACAATCCGCCTTACAGAAGCATTTTTCTCCAAGAAGGTCCGGAGTCTGCCTTGCAGCCTGGGAGAGACCCTCTCTACACGCCCCACCACATAACTCTGGCACCTGCAACACAAGGAGGGCAGCCTCACACAGCTACCCGGCTGTCACCCCACAACACAAGGGGGCTGGGTGAGGGCTGGGTTGGCCGTGTGGTGTGTGAGCCAAGCCAGTTCTTTCCAGCATTTTGCCAGGTGAGTACAGGACTCAGATTTTCCAAACCTGAGTTTAGGATGTGGCCTGAATCCTGGCTTGCTTATTATGCAACCGTTGTTTATTGCTCTGATCGCAACCGACTCTGTGCACTGAACCAGTGTAGAGTTCAGCAGAGAAGCGAGGAAAGTCACAAACTCAACACAAACGTCAGTGTGATTCTCATTGACCACCTAGTACCAAGGACTAGGTGGTCCTAAGGAAAGAAACTGTGTTTCCATTGCTTCCCTCCCCCTCAACTGGACAGTCTGCCCAGAGGATCGTCCGAATGGCTGTGGAGAAAGCGAACCTCCAGCAGAAGAGAAGAGTTGCCCCTGAGAGTCCTCGCTGTTTTCTTGCAGACCTTTCATTACCCAACACAGCAACATCATCAGTGCTACAGGGGAGTACGGTTTGCTCTCCTTTCACTTACAAGTAACCCTCAACTGTTCGTTTCGTGAACGTTCAAAGTTACAGCAGTGAAAAGTGCCATCCGGCCATTTTGCAGAGTTTCGACCTTTGCAGCGTCCCCACGGCCACGGGATCCAAATGCAAATGCTTGGCAACGGGCTCACACTTATGACTATTGCTGGATTCCAAGGTCATGTGGCCGTGGGACAACCAAAGCCCATGGGGGAGCCAGATTCACTTAACAACCAGGTTGCTAACCTATCAATGGCAACGATACGCTAAACAAGTGTGGCAAGACAGGTCGAAAAAACTCAGTTAATGACTGTCTCACTTAGTAACTGAAATCTTGGCTTCAGCTGTGGTCGTGAGGTCAAGGACTGCCTGCACTCCTGACTTGCCCTGACAGCATTGCTGGGACCGTTGTTCTCTCCTTGGGGGCTACCTGGTTGGGCTGCGGTTTGCTGTTGGATTGTCGGTCTGCGTTGATGGTGCCTCATCTGTGTTGTTTACAACGCCGGAGCAACCACTGAACCATAAACTTCTCCCCAACTGAGAGCAACTACTTGTGCATCATGAGGGAGCGAACCCCACTCCCTCCCAGCACTGATGGTGTTACCTAGTCAGTGTTGTGGCCCACCGGCAGCTGCCGCAGCTGACAACAGAATCAGAAAGTAGTGAGGAGGTTGGGGAGGAACCCGAGACGGTTTTGGAGGCTGAGGAAGGTTCGGACAAGGGCTCTGCATCAGAGGCAGAGGTGGGGCCAGGGCAGGCTGGCAGTCATCAGCTGCCTTCAGGCTTGGACAGCACTGAGGTGAGGGAGCTTCTGGAACTGGTCCCCAGCCTGCGCATGCACAGAGCTGCCCAAAGGAAGGAACAATTAGGAACTCAGGGTCAATGTGGGAGTAAGGGCACAGGTAGACGATGAATGCCCCCTCCCATCAGGATTAAAAGAGAAGTAAAAGGGGAGGGGGCTTTGCAGGAAACAACTCATTCGCTCGTTTGTTTGAGCCTCGGGGAGATTCGTCTGTATAACCCAGCCCTTCCCTGTCAGCACTGAGTGTGGAACTATTTACAAGGCAGCGTTCCAGGATTGATAAGACCTGAGCTAATTAGCATCAGAAATTCTGGGCACAAACCGATCCACAGCGACAGGGGTGGGGAAGGGCAAGATGGCACCTACCTGTCTACGGTGTCCTGGATGTCCTGAAAGAGAAGAGAGAAATGGGTGCCACCCTTGCAAGGATTGCCTATCTCCCCTCTGCCCCCCCGGAACCCTCTGCTCCCACCCTTGAGGCCAGCAAGGGTCCCCCCACCTGCAAGAATTCCCCGTCTGGCTGGCGACACTTCCTCTCTGTCTGGGCAATCAGCTGCTGCAGGCAGGAGGCCTCCCCGGAGAGCTGGGCCAGGGCCACGGCCCACTCGGCTTCCACCTCCTCCTCCTGCTCGGCCAGCCAGCCCAGCCACACCGGCTGCCTCTCCTGGAGCAGCTCCTGCAGGGACTCCAGCGCCAGGCCCACCTTCTCCTTCTCGGCGGCAAATAGCTCCTGGGGGGCAGAAGAAGAGGGAAGACTCAGAGGGAGGGGGGAGATTTCCCAGCTGTAGACCCAGCGTCCCTGGGGGGCTGCCTCCTGCCCCCTCCCCAAGAGACCCACCTGGCACTCCTGCCGGCTCTGCTCCTCGGCCTGCCTCTGCTCCAACAGCTTCTGCTCCTCCTTCCTCAGGGATTTCAGGAGGCCATCCAGCAGGTCCTGCGCGCGGAAGAGAGGGTGCCATTCCTGGGTCCAAAATGGCAGTGCTCCCACCCAGAGAGGGGGGCCACAGGGACCCCCACTGAACACTCTTGGAGAGGCCCTAGTGGGGGCCCTCGAGGAGTTGAGCAACTGAGTATTGGTCTCCCCCACCTTCTCTCTCGCTGCCCATAAAGAGCCTGGTTCTCCTCCACCATTTTTTAACTTGGTAGCCTTTGTGGGCCTCTCACTGCTGCCAGGAAGCTCTTCCCATCTTTTAGGGGACTTTGGGTGACTCCTGTGCCTGGTCCCACAAGAAACTGATGGAGTGCCCTAGGGAGTTGGTGCCTACCTTGTACTCCTGGGCAGCCTCAGACAGAGAGAGGAGGGGGTGGCCCTGGTGCCCCTCCAGGCAGCCGGGGCAGAGGAGGCTCTTCTCACTGGAGCAGAAGCTCTGCAGGGGCTGCCCGTGTTCCTGGCACAGCCCTTGGCCGCTGCTCTCCTCCTGGGCTCCCTCCGACAGCCGAAGCCTCTTCACCAGGCAAACCACATTGGCCAGGGCCCGGTTGGGGCAGGTGCTGCTGGGCTCCACCTTGGCTCTGCACTCGGGGCAGGAAGGCTCAGGGCCCAGCTGGGCCAGGCAGTTGCGGCAGAAGTTGTGCCCGCAGGAGAGGCCCATTGGCTGCTTGAAGAAGTCCAGGCAGAGCGGGCAGGTGGCCTCCTGGCTCAGCTCCCCCAAGGCCGTCTTTTCCCCAGAGGTTGCCATGGGGCTCTTCAGTCCCCTTTCCCCCTTTGCTGAACCTGGAAGGGAAAGCTGCTCATTGGCTCCTTCAGGACAGAGTGCTCTGAAGCCCTCCTCCAATTAAATGGCTTCTTGCAAAAGGGGGAGGGGTGCCCAGTAGCCAGAGAAGAGGGCAAAGGAACCCCCCTCAGGGTCTGGGGTGGCCCCTTTGGGCATCCATCCCATCTCTTCCATTTCCTCAAGCTCGGCTCGGCCAGACTTCCGGCTGACGTCGTGACGAGACCACAAGCAACGAACGAAGGTTTCCGTTCCGATGCTGGCTTCTCGCCGTTTGTGGGCTCTGGACGAAGCGGAGTGGAGGGGCGGCGAAGCTAAGGAGAAACACTCGGTGAGGTTCTGGGAGAGAATGCAACTCCACTGTAGGAACCCTGAACTCTATGCCACAATGGAGAAAAGAGCAGGCCAAGGTGGATGCTACAAAGTTGGGACAGACGAGGAACATCTAAGCGCAGCGCTGGAGTGGAGACTGGGAACGGTGTTTGGAGAAGGGTGAGAAGAATCTATATTATTTGTAACAACCCCAGAAACTATAACAGAGAAAAATAAAAAATTATGCTAGTGGCAGATAGAAGAAGAATTTGGAAATATAAAGAGTTTTAAAGGTTTTTTTTAAAAAAACTTAACATTTGAAAAGGAACTAATCTAGAAGAACATTAATTTGGAATTGGCAATCAGGCATGATTTGGCATTAAAAGGCATTAATCTGAATGCTGGAAGTGATTGTTTTAAAGAGGAGTAATATTTGGTTTTTGAAATTGGTGAAGCTAAATAAATAGAAAAAGAGTGGCTGTGGAACTGGATTAAAAGCGCCACTTGCTGATGAAAGAAAAATCCTGTAGATCCCTCCAAACTAACAACTTTATTAAAAGAAATTAAAGAAGGAATAAAAGAAAGACATTATAATAAGACTCCTGGAAGTTGGAATATAAAACCTGGCTCTTTGACCAGGCCGGCTTGGGCTGATTTTAGATTGGGGTATTTTAATTTTTATATCTAATTTTAGGGTTTAAGGGAGGGGTTTTAATTGTTTCAGCCAGGGCCTTTAATTTAATTTAGTTTTAACTTTTATATATTTAATGTTTTAATTGTATGGCTGTGCACTGCTCCGAGTCCTTCGGGAGAGGAGCGGTATATAAATAAATATTATTATTATTATTTGGGGTGTCCCTCATAATGAGGCCATTCTCTGCCAATCAAAAGATATAAATAACAATAACAACAACTATATTATTATTATTATTATTATTATTATTATTATTATTACCACCTCTGGAATTATTGGTGTTTTGGACAGATTAACATTGGAAATAAAGATTTGAGGACATTGGTATTTTAAAACAAAGAAGAGACACCAGTTCAAATAAAATAAAATTAACTGGATACTGGACAACTGGAATAATAAGCAATATAAAGAGAAGTGAAATATGTAAAGAAATAAGAATGGACATTCGAGCTATGAATGTGGGACAGAATGTTGGATTTATGCACTAAAATACAGAATACAGAAGAACTATATATTTTGTTCTTCATGTATATAAGATAATGAGGTAATAATATTATAAGTTTGAATGTATTGGCTAAGAGAAAATATACTTGTGTTAAAATGAGATGTTAGAGGGAAGGGAACCTATAGAAAATAAAATATAAGCAATAGTGGCAAATGTAATATTGGGGGAACATTCATAGGGGATAATATAAATTAAGATGGAGTTTTTGAATGTTTAAAGAATGGTAGGAATGGCAGCTAAAGAGACCAAAGGAGGATCTAAAAGTATATTGTAAACATGGTGAGCACAAGAATATAAGATCAAGGAAACTGGAGTTTGTTTAATATGTTTTAATGAATTAAATATTTTGTTATCCACTTGTACAAGGTAATGAGGATATATTGTTATAAATTTAAACATGATGAATATAAGAATGTTTTGTAGAAAGTTAGCAATCCCCACCCCCCTCCTGGAAGAATGAAATATTCCAGGAAATATTAAAAAGGCAGAATCTTATATTTCCCTGGATGAAGAAAAGGAGAAAGTTGTTTTAAAGACAAACCTGCTTCCCTGCCCCCCCTTCAGCTCCAGGGTGATGGGATGAAGACGGGGCCCTCGGGAGATGATGGGATGGCCCATCTCACCACCTGGCACCTGGCAAGATGGCATCAGCCGGCCCTCAGGTGAGGAAGGTGGTCCAACTAAGACCCCGCCCCTGGGAGCCCGACAGCCAATGGGATGGATTTCTTAGACAGGAAGAGGAAAGACTAAGGTGGGGGCCCCACAGGGGGTGTGGAACCCAGGGATCTCTGCCCTTTTGGCCCAGGAGCTCCAAGCCAGGTGGTCCTCCTGTCCACCATTCAACCCTCTTCCCAAGCAGCCTCCATGAATCCAGCGTCTTTTTCCCCACTTGGAACTGAACCCACGAAGGGGATTTTCCTCCAACAGGACAAAGAAGGAAAATAGAGACTGGAGATTAAGATGGAGAGTTTGAACGGCTAACGAGATGATTCAATGGTGAATAGGTGGAATGTGTGATGAAGGAAGATAAGAGAGTGAATCAGAAGAAAGAGATCGACACAAAGGAATTGACGAGAATACAAAGGAATTGATGGGAATGCAAAGTAATTGTTGGGAATGCAAAGTAATTGATGGGAATGCAAAGTAATTGGTTGATGATCTCTGGAGGGCCCGTGACAGGGGTTATTCCTCTGTCCTGGTCCTATTAGACCTAACAGCGGCTTTTGATACTATCAACCATAGTATCCTATTGCGACGGTTGGGGGGGTTGGGGGCACCGTGTTGCGGTGGTTCGCCTCCTTCCTCTCTGACCCTCTGCAATTTGTGTTGGTGGGGGGGAGAGATCCACCTCTAGGCCCCTCGATTGTGGGGTGCCTCAGGGGTCAGTCCTCTCTCCTCTCCTGTTCAACATTTATGTGAAGCCGCTGGGGGAGATCATCCGTGGCTTTGGGGTGAGATGTCATCTGTACGCTGATGATACTCAGCTGTACATCTCCACCCCAAGCCACCCCAACGATGCCATGGAGGTCATGTCCCGTTGTCTGGAGGCCGTGCGGAACTGGATGGGCAGGAACAGGCTTTGACTCAACCCTTCCAAGACTGAGTGGCTGTGGTTTCCGACGTCCCGATATAGCCAGGTAGTTCCATCGCTGGCTATTGGGGGTGAGATTTTTCCCCCTGCAGAGAGGGCTCGCAATATTGGTGTCCTCCTGGATGTACGGCTGTCTTTGGAAGACCACATTACGGCCGTCTCCAGGGGGGCGTTTCATCAGGTTTGCCTGATCTGCCAGATGCGGCACTTTCTGGATCGGGATGTCTTACACACGGTCACTCATGCCTTGGTCGCCTCCCGACTGGACTACTGTAACGCCCTCTACATGGGGCTCCCGAATGGGAGCATCCGGAGGCTTCAACTGGTACAGAATGCGGCTGCGCGGGTGGTTATGGGGGCGTCAAGGTTCTCTCATGTGACGCCCCTCCTGCGTGAGCTGCATTGGTTGCCAGTGACCTCTCGGGTGCGCTTTAAGATTTTAGTGTTAACTTTTAAAGCGCTCCATGGCATCGGACCAGGATATTTACAAGACCGCATTCTGCCATTTTCCTCCCACCGTCTGGTGCGCTCCCACCGGGAGGGTCTTCTGCGGGTCCAGTCGGCATCTATGTGCCGGCTGGTGATCCCGAGGAATAGGGCCTTCTCTGTGGGGGCGTCTGCCCTCTGGAATGGGTTGCCCCCAGAGTTACGGACAGCCACGGACCTGAGGACCTTCAGGCGTGCCTTGAAAACCTGGCTCTTTGACCAGGCCGGCTTGGACTGATTTTAGATTGGGGTATTTTAATTTTTATATCAAATTTTAGTGTTTAAGGGAGGGGTTTTAATTGTTTTCAGCCACGGCCTTTAATTTAATTTAGTTTTAACTTTTATATATTTAATGTTTAATTGTATGGCTGTGCACCACTCCGAGTCCTTCGGGAGAGGAGCTGTATATAAATAAATATTATTATTATTATTATTATTATTATTATTTGATGAGAATGCAAAGGATTTGATGGGAATACAAAGTTGAGGAAACGAAAAGAGGCGATGAAGGGGATGCTTGGAAGCTGCAGTGGGGATTATGGGCAGGATTTGGGTTAAGAGGGAAAAAAGTCCAGAAGCCACGCTGGCCTCGCAATTAATTAAACAAGAAAAAGCTTTTTGACCCCCAAAACAAACCTGCTCATCCCCGCCAGACCAGGGGGGGTCTCGGAGGGTTCGGGCCTTCCTTGGATCGCCTGGAGCCCCAAAGACCCCTCCATGCCCCCCTTTGCGCTCCTCAGCCCCGCCCTTCCCTGCCAGGCCATCCCCCCCTCCGCAACCCCTCGGGAAGAGCAGGAGCCTCGTCCGGTCCGGAGCCCCCCCATCCCCGGGGGCCCTTCGGGGGGAGTCGGGGCGTCCCTTCTTGGGGGGGGGAGTTGAGCTCACCTGCAAAGCTCCCTCCGCCCAGCGCAGCCCTAGCTCCCCCTGCGAGGGGCCTCCGGTCTGCCGGGCAACGGGCGGGGAGGGAGGCAGCTTCGGCCGGAGCCGAGAAGGGGCGCCGCTTCTGGGCCTGGGGGGCCGCCAAGAGTAGCCGGGAAGCTCCACACGCAGACCGACCGATTCCCGGAAGACTGGGAGCGGGCTGGGCGCCTGCGCAGTGAAGGCCAAGGGCCGCCGGCGCTTTCGGTTTCGGGACTGGCCCGGAGGGGGAGTCGAAGGCAGCGAGGGCTCCGTCCAAGGGCGGCCCGGGGCGGCGGAAGGGGCGAGGCTGAGGGAAAGGGGCGTCCAGGGCCAGCAGGGGGCGCCTCCCCCGACGGGGCTCCTCCGCACTTCGCTGCTGAGCCGGGCGTTCCCCGGAGAAGGGCGGGAGGGGCTGCCATCCCCCCCGGAGCCCCCGAATGGACCCCGACCCGCCAGTTGCTCTCTGCTGGGGCTTTGGGCGGGTGGGGGGCTTCGGTGCCCTTGCTCTGCCGGCCCAGCGCTCTGCCAAGCCCTCCCGAGCGGGGGGGGGTCTCTCCGGCAGCCGCAACTGCAGTGGGACCCCACCCCCCGCGGCTGCCCTTCCCGTCCCTTCCTTTCTCTTCGGGGCGCCTCGGGAGGAGAAAGGCGGGCGGGGTCCCCGGAGGAGGGACTCTTCCCAGCGGAGGGGGGATCTCTGGGGCGGTAAGGAGGCGGCTAGTTTGGGAACGAAGCATCTGCAAAGGAAGGAAACCCCGCCCGGCTCGGAGACGCCCAAGACCCCCCCGGACCCTCACTCCCCTCCCCAGGCCTTCTAGGGGGCCTCGCTCTGCGGTAGCGCCCACGGGCCAAACTGGGGGCGGAATCGCCGTTTGCGCCTCCGAAGGATCTCGGTGACCTTGAATAGTCTTTATTCGTTGGAACCAAGCGCCGAAACCCCCGTGATTCCCGACTGTGTGGATGGATCGGGATGCGTGTGGAATTCCCATCCTTGCCCCCCGTTTCCCCAGCCAGAAACGTCCTGGTCCCGCCCCGCGGAGGATGCGAGTAGCAAGGAAGGAGAGGATTGCGCTGAAATGAAGAAACGCGCAAGGAAAGTGCAGGCGAGGGAAGGAAAGACCTTCTGAATGCGGGCTAGGAAAAGTGGCGGGTCTGGTTAGGCGAAAGAAAGGCGAGAGAACCCGAAAGGAAAAGGGCGAAATGGGAATTGTCCATAATAGGTGTAGCTACGTCCAGGAGAAGGGACGAACTGCTGCTACAAACAGCTGCAAAACATGTACGTAGAATTCCTTCTTAAAGCTGGAAATTCAATCGTGTGTGTGTATGTACTGTATATATGTATGTATATAATAGAAACGAATAAATAAACATTACTGGTCCTTTCTTGGTTTCATTTTAGGCAATGAGGAGATTTCAACCATGGGGCCATCTTGACTCCCTGGGTGACCGGGGGAGAATAAACTCCCCCCCCCCCCCCCCCCCGCTTGTAATAATGGTCTTTGCCCAGTTCCAGCCTTGAGGAAATCAAAGTTCTGCCTCAAGAGATCCAATTCTGAATTTGAGGACAGGGCTCTCCATCCGTGGCCGCTTTCCGCCTGGAGGACTTCAACTCCCAGAATTCCCCAGCCAGCTTTGAATTCTGGGAGTCCTCCAGGCCGACAGTGGCCAAGGTTGGAGAGCCCCGTTTTAGGGGTATGGGGGATCCCTGGGTTAAGGAGTGTCCCCTTAGCGAACGTTCAGAGTTACGCCGTGAGCTGCCCTCTCAGCGTTTATGGACAAGGCCTGAAACGACGGGTCTTGTGGCGCAACGGCATTTTTCGCCCTTCTGGACGACTTGAGAGGCTCTGCTGCCTTCGTCCTACATGTTGCTGGCCAAAACGGAGCTTCCGAAGGGCGCATCTGTCAGGATGTCAGTAATGATGGGCTGGAATAGAGATGGCAACAGGTCAGCCAATGGGGGCTGTTTGGAAACTGAAACCTAGTATCTGTTTGTAGGGGGCTATAAGATGGTTTGGAGTCTGGGCGTGGCTTAGGCTGGGCTGTATAGTAGAGTTGGTTTGTCCTCTGCCACCCAGGCCTCTCCCTCTCCCTCCCTCCCTCTCCCACTTTCCTCCTTCCCTGTCCCTCCCTCCCCCTCTCCCCCTCCCTCTCCCTCCCTCTCTCCCTGTCTCTCCCTCCCTCTCTCACTCACTCTTTCTTGGGAAACCAGGTTTCTGGCTCCATCTTATGGCCGTTTGAGGAACCACACCCAATTACAATTTTAGCATTCCCTTAAAGAGACAGTATTAAAATGTCTATCCTGGTTTATATATTTCCAACCCGACTGTTAGGTGACTTACATCCCTAACAGAGGCCTTGGGGGTCTTGGGCAGGTGGCCAGTCCCATCGCTGCCCCCCACATGGCCTTCCCCACCCCGAAATGCCTCGTGTGCCCTGGAGGAACCTCCCCGTCGATTGTGGGCGAAAGGAGGGAGGGATCCATTCAAGGTACGAGATTCCCTCCCCCCACGACTCCTCGGGTTACGATGGGAGTGGGCAGGCTCCACAAGAGCTGTAACTCCAGGACCACCTGCAGAATTCCTATTTGCATTGTGAGCTGGTGTATGTCCTTCCCCTCCAGAGTTGAGAGTTCGAGTCCCCCCGTAAGTACAAAAGCCGGCTGGGTGACTTTGGGGGAATCACCAGGAGAAGCGAGTTCTAGTTCTGCCTTAGGCAGGAAAGCTGACGCTGGGAAAGTCTCTCTCTCCCTCTCAGCCCAAACAACCTCGCAGGGCTGTTGGGGGGAAATAAGAGGGAAAAGGGAGACCGATATGTTCCCTGCCTTGAGTTATTCATTAAAGAAACAGGATAAAAATAAGTAAATCACGAGAGATTGGTTCCCATTTGAACCCAAAACGAGATCTACGGATGGACAAGACCCCTCTGGGCCCAGAGCTGCCCAGGTGACAGTCAAGCACTGGTTTTAACTGGTTGCTCCTTCCGGGCTGCCTTTCCACTTCACCCCCCCCCCCCTAAAAAAAAGCCTCCCCCACACTGGCCCCACCTTCAGCCTTTGGGGACTCCGGGGTTCCTGTGGGTGAATTGGAGGCATTTTATGCTGGGGGCTTTTCAACCTTTTCATCCTGTTAGCGCCATGAACTGCCAAGCATCCTTTCCCCACCTCACCCCCCCCCCCCAGCTGTTTCTGCTGGACAAGAGAGGCCGGCCGGGCAGAAGTCCTGCAGCCACTCAGGGCCATTTGCGGGGTCTGGATCCAGAGGCCCCTCCCCCAAAGAGGCCTCAGCCAGGGTCCGAAGGAGGGTGGGGGGCTGCCTGAGTCCCTCAGGGCAGGACCTTCCTTGTGTGGCATCTGGAAGGACCCCCACTGCCTGCCCAAGGCTGGCCTCCCCCCCCAACTCAGGCACCAATGGGGTGCTGGCGAGTTTCCTTGGAGGGAGGGGAGGGGAGAAAGGGCTGACACTGGGACCTCTGGGAAAGGCATGGGAGGGAGGGAGGGAGGGAGGGAGGGGAGGGCGGCCTCAGTGGGGCTGGGTCTCCCCAGAAAGGGCAGCCAAGAAGTCTGGCTAGAAGCAGGGAGGGAATTTTTCCGCCGTTCATTTCTGCAGACACAGAAAGTTCCCGCTTGGGCCTGAGCTCCAAATGGAGGTTCCCAGCGTAGAAGATGCCTAGAAGATGCCTCCGGTATTTTATTTTATTTACTTTATTTGGTTTCTCAATGGCTTCCAAAATAACAGGAGTAAGTAAAAACTTAGTTATGAATACATGGATGCATGTAAGAGACAATAAAAGAAACAAGAGGCTGATGCAGGCCCCCTCCAGGCCTCTTAGGAAGGGGGTGGGGTCCATAGTGGGCTCTTTGCAATCCCTGGAGGGGATCCAGGGTTCAACACAGCTGGTTCATGGCCTTGGTCCTTCTGGGCACAAGGCTCCGCCGGGCCTCGCTTGGAGAAAAGGCCCCTTCATCCCCCGTCATTCTCCGGAGTTTCCTGATTTGGAGGAGAGTCTCTTGGGCAATCGGATCCGTCCTCACCCTCGGCGCCTTGTTTCTACCTGCTCTGGTCCCTCCCTGGCTGACTGGCTGGGTGGAACCCTGACTTTCCTCATGAATGGGGATTCCCCTGCCTTTTGCTGCTGCTGCCCCCTGGAGGACTGAAAGGGCCACCCTCCCCCTTTGAAGGATTCCCCTCGTCTTGGACTCTCCAGCGGTCAGGACCTGCCCTGGCCAAAGCGCAGCTGCTCAGCCAGAGAGAGAAGCAAATGGATTGGCTGATGGTTGCCAATGGGGCAGAAGGGGCCCTTTGATCCTCAGCCTCTTCCTCCACAGAGCCAGGCCCCACCCTCCCTGGGTGTTACCTGCCTGAGCAGATTTTGGGTAGCAGAGATACCAGGAAGCAACCGACACGGATTGGATCCTCTCCTGCGGAGCCCACAAAGGTATTCCTGTGCCCCGGGACACCCGGCCCTCCCCTCCTCCCTCCCCATACTTCCAGTGGGGAGGGGGCACATTCAGGGCATCTGATAGCCCACAGGTGCATCACCAGGGAGATATGGGGCCAGCTTCCCCTCCCCAATGTCTGGCCCACCCTGGTTGCCTCCAGGCAGGGCTTCCTGTTTGAACCCAACTGGAGGCTGAACATGTTTTATATATAGATAGATAGATATTTATTTATATATTGCTCCTCTCCCGAAGGACTCGGAGCGATGTACAGCCATCCAATTAAAATAACATTAAAATATACAAAAATTAAATTAAATAATCTGGCTGTAATAAACATGTTAAAACCCCCACTATAAACCTAAAATTAAAATACCCCAACCCCCAATTAAAACCCCAATCTAAAATCAGCTCAAGCCGGCCTGGCCAAAGAGCCAGGTTTTCAAGGCGCGCCTGAAGGTCCCCCTGTCTATGGCTGTACACAACTCCGGAGGCAACCCATTCCAGAGGGCGGATGCCCCCACAGAGAAGGCCCTATTCCTCGGGGTCACCAGCCAGCACATAGATGCCGATGGGACCCACAGGAGACCCTCCCTGTGGGAGCGCACCGGATGGTGAGAGGAAACTGGCAGAATGCGGTCTTGTAAATATCCTGGTCCGATGCCATGGAGCGCTTTAAAAGTTAGCACTAAGATCTTAAAGCGCACCCGGGAGGCCACCGGCAACCAATGCAGCTCGTGCAGGAGGGGCGTCACATGAGAGAACCTTGACGCCTGGGAAGGAATGAGGGAAGGAATTCTGGGAATATCTTGGGAAGGAATGAGGGGCCCACCCTGGCTGGGTTCAATGGGGGGTTGGCCAGAGCAGCAGCAGCAGGAGGCCTCTGGAGCTCAAGGCCAGGCCGTGGAGCGGAGGAGACCCCTGCCTCCTTCTCTTGCTGGGGGACACTCCCCAAGGAACTGCAGGAGCTTCCTTTCCCTGGAACTCGGCTGCTGCAGCCCCACACTGGCCCTGGCTCTCTTTCTCCAGGGGCCTCGGAGGCTCCCAGGAGAGACACTCCCTGCCTCCCCAGTGCCTCTTGCAAGATCCTCCTCCCCTGGGGAGTTGGATTTCTACTTCTTAGCCCAGATCCACTGCTGCCCTTGGCCCCTTTCCCTGAACAGTCCCCCTCCCGTCGTTGGCCAGGACTCCCGTCCGTCCTAAGAGGAGCACGAAAACCAGTCTCCATCCCAGTTCTAACATGGCGGGATGTGGGGTCCTCCGGGGGGGCGATGCCGGAGGACTCCAGTGGCCCCTGGGAGGGAATTGGGGTCTGGGGGATAGGAGGGCAGCTCTCTTGGCTGGAGAATTGCAGGTGGTGCTTGCCTGGTGGGCACAGAGGTGAGAGCGAGGCAGGCACTCAGAGCAGGGGCTCCCTAGAGGGCATGCAGCCCACCCACAAGTAGGCCTCACTCCCACAACCGAGCAAGCATCGCCTCCCCATACAGCAAGATCAGATAGAAAAGAATAGAATAGAATACTTTATTGGCCAAGTGTGATTGGACACACAAGGAATTTGTCTTGGTGTAAATACTCTCAGTATACATAAAGAAGGAACATTCGTTAAGAATCAAGAATCATAATGTACAACACTTAATGACAGTCATAGGGTACAATCAACATCAATCGCCCTGGGCAGTGTCACCGCGTCCGTCTTGAGTACAGTTTGCCAGCCAGTTGTGAATCCATCTAGTGGTAGTGCTATCTATCCCACTTTCTTCTAGCTTACTAAGTAGTAGGTTGTGGTCTACTTTGTCGAATGCCTTGCTGAAATCTAAATATATTATGTCCACAGCATTTTGCTGGTCTACTAATTTAGTCACTGTGTTGAAGAATGAAATAAGATTGGTTTGGCATGATCTGTTTTTAACAAACCCATATTAACTGCCAGTTATTACTTTCCTTGTTTCTAGATGTTGGCAGATCTGTTTTTTTATTATCTTTTCCAGTATCTTCCCGGGTATTGATGTTAGGCTGATTGGTCTGTAGTTTCCTGGGTCTGTTTTTTCCTCTTTTTTGAAGATAGGAGCCACCTCGGCTCTTTTCCAGTCCTCTGGTAGTTCCCCGGTGCTCCAGGATTATTGAAGGATATGGTGCAGTGGTTCTGAGATGACCTCTGCCAGCTCCTTTAAAACTCTGGGATGTAATCCATCAGGTCCTGGTGATTTGTGTTCATCAAGATCAGACAGGTGTTCTCTTACTATTTTTTTTTGCTTATTTTAACTTTTATTTCTGGTCTGTCTTTTACGGTTATGTTTTAGGTAAGTTGAGCTATAGTTTCTTTTTGCGTGAAGACGGATGCAAAGAATGAGTTAAGCAGTTGTTTTCTCTCTGTTGCCTGTTACTTCCTTGCCGTCTTCTCTCTTTAAATGCACCGACTGTTTCCTTGATTTTCTTCTTGTTGTTTATCTGTTGGAAGAAACATTTTTTATTATCTTTGACTTTTGTTGCAAGTCTTTGTTCGTTCTGAGCCTTTGCTATCCTGACTTCGTCTTTGCAGATTCTGGCTATCTGCTGATATTCTGCCTTAGTTGTATGTCCTTCTTTCCATTTTTAGTACTTGTCCTTTTTTTCTTTCAATTTGCCAGAGAGATCTTTGTGCAGCCATGCTGGTTTCTTCTTGGATTTCTTGTTTTTCTTTCTCAGTGGCATTGTGCTGGTCTGGGCTTCTATGATCAGAGTTTCCTAAGGTTCCTGAGTTGTTTTCCCCTTTAGGATTTCTATCCATGGAATCTTTCCCAAGTTCTCTCTGAGTTTATTGAAATCAGCTCTTTTAAAATCCAAGATTCAGGTGTCATTATGTTCTGTTGCTTGGGTCTGTGTTATGTTGAATTCTAGTATAACATGGTCACTCTCACCCAAGGTTCCTACAATTTCAACTCCCTCAACCACTTCTTCTCTGTTGGTAAGAATTAAGTCCAGTATGGCTGTCCCTCTAGTTTCACCCTCTACCTTTTGGACAACAAAGTTGTCAGTTAGGTTGGTTAGGAACTTATTTGATTTCTCACTTGGAGCAGAATTAGTTTTCCATTTGATATCAGGATAATTGAAGTCTCCCATTACTATTGTTGTGTGTTTCCTGCAGATGTTTCTTAGTTGGCTGGCAAAAAGGACATCTATTTTTTCTGCTTGATTGGGTGGCCTATAATATACACCTATGGCCGTGTCATTCTTTTTCTCTTTTATATTGACCCATATGCATTCTAGGAGGTTTTCATCTTTGGTTTCATGCATTTCTGTAGCAATATAGTGGTCCTTTACGTACAGGGAAACTCCACTTCCTCTTTTATGGGGTCTGGGGTTTTTTTGAATAGTTTGTATCCTTCTACCAGTATGTTCCAGGGTTCATGGGTTTCATCCCACCAAGTTTTTGTTATTCCAACTATATCATTTACCTTCATGTATTCGAAGTTTGAGTTCACCCTGTTTGTTCCCCAGACTTTGTGCATTTGTATATAGGCACTTAAGATCTTTATGTCTGACACTGTGTTTACTGTCTACATGACCTCTGTTGTGCCTGCCTGCCCCTACTTTCTTGCCACCTGTTTGATTAGTGCACATGGTATGGCGCTCACGATTAAATGCTTGGTTTTGGTTGGCATCAAGGTTGATAATCTTACCTGCACAAACATCTATTTTGCGTGCACTGGTATCCTTATTAATTTTAGGTTACTGGGAACAGAAATGTTCTGAATCCATTAATTCTCTGTCCCCACTGTTCAGTTTAAATGTTTATTCCAGGAAATCTGTGAATTTAATGCCAAGTAACTCAGTCCCTTTCTTTGATGGATTCAGACCATCTCTTTTGTACAGTTGTTCATTGGACCAGCTGCAGACATCATGACTAATAAAACCCAAGCCTTCCCTTTCACACCATTCCTTTAGCCACACATTAAACTCCGCTACACGCTGCCCTTTCCCTCTTTGTTCCTTGTATACTGGTAGAACCTCTGAAAAGATAAGCCTGCAGCCCATATTACTAAGTTCATACCCCAAGCTCTGGAAGTCTTTCTGAACAGAAAGGACATCCTTCTGGGACAGATCATTGGTACCAAGATGTATAATAGCATCACCATCACAGTCCTTGCTGGCATTCTTGACTATTTTAAGAATACGCCTCTTGTCTCTGCTGGCAGGAGCACCTGGCAGAAACCTGACCTCTTTCAAAACCTCTGTTTACTTTCCTAAATGTACATCCCTTACAATTGAGTCCCCAACCAGAAGGTGGCTTCTCTTTTTGGAGGCCTTGCTCTTCTTGTGTGACTGGTGCGTAATATCTGATTCACACTCTCTCCTTTCCAAAGTAAGTTCTTCTTCTACGACCATGATCCCCGGATTATTTGAGTTATTGTTATCACAGCTACCTTGACCTGTCACTTTCGTGTCCCTATTAAGGTCAGCAAGGCCACTGCATCTGTTATGCTGGGACACAGCAAAAGCTTTGGGTTCATGGTCCACAGCTCTCACCCTGCCAGATCCCACGGTTGTCCATGCTGCCCTTTTCCTGTAGGATCTTTGTGGTAGTGGGAGGTGGTATCAGGACAACTCAATAGATGGCTGGATTGGGCATCCAATTGCTGCTTGGAGAGCACAGATTAGAGATTCTAGATAGGTAATCTGTCCATGTAGACTGGTAATTTTTTTACCAAGAGGACAGTATCCAAGTTTGAAAAGAGTCCTGTGAAAGACAGCTGTAAAGCAAGTATTACACTGAACTAAGCCAGTCATTTTGAAATAAAATAAAATCACAATCTCAAGTGTGCACTAACCCTAAATGTATTATTGGTATTTTTGGTTTTTAGTTATATCTTTCTATCTTTCTCCTTTGTACTCACCCTCTGCCTCTTCACAAGCAGCCAGCAGCTCCTCCCAACAACCTCTTAAAATTTGAAATGCAATGGAAGCAATTCACTCTTGCCAGGTGCTGCTTTCTGGGAAGGGCGCAGAGGCTGCTGGGGAGGCTGGTTCATCCCATCCTTGGCCTGCAGTGGGACACGGGGCCTCCTTCGTGGTGTGGGAGGCAAAATGGGCTCAGAGGCCCTTTCTTCTCTGGCAGGGCTGACGTCTCTTTCTCTCTTGCAGACCCTCCCGCAGCCCCTGCAGCTGCCCATGACTGCCATGCCACTCTGCTGGAAGCGCTCCCGGTGCAGCTCGATCCAGCTTTTGGTCGGGCTGCTGTGCATTCTGGCCACCCTCTTGGTTCTCAGTTTCTTGGCCAGCAGCCACCGTGAGGACCTGCTGTCGCTCTCTGTGCCCTCCCAGATGGGGAATGGTGTGAGGGAGCAATACGTAGACACCCTCCTCCAGCCGTCCCCCAACACCTTCCTGCTGTCCCCAACGCCCTGTGCCCAGACCGCCCCCTGGCTACTGGTGCTAGTGCCCAGTGCACCTGGGCATGCGGCCCAGCGTATGGGAGTGCGGCTCAGCTGGGGGGGTGCGAGCGTAGCAGGGGGGCACAGTGTGCATACGATTTTCACAGTGGGGCTGCCTGGGGACGTGGCACAGCAGGCAGCACTGGAGCGGGAGGCGGCCGAGCACGGGGACCTGTTGCAGGCGCGCTTTGCCGACACCTACAGAAACCTAACCCTGAAGACGCTGGCGATGCTGGCCTGGGCCACCACCCATTGTCCCACCGCCCGCTTCCTGCTCAAGGCCGATGACGATGTCTACATGAATCTGCCTGCCCTGACGAGACACCTGGAGCAGTTGGCCGGCCCAGCCGCTGCCTATCTGGGCTATGTCTTCTTAGACAAGCCACCCATCCGCAACCCACAGAGCAGGCACTATGTGCCCACCTCGCTCTACCTGAAACACACCTTTCCACCCTACTGCTGTGGTTCTGCCTACGTTCTCTCTGCCCCAGCCGCTGCCGCTGTCCTGAGCGCTGCCCGCCTGCTGCCATTGCTGCCCGTGGAGGATGTGTTTGTGGCACTGTGTGCCCACCATGCTGGCATTGCCCCGCGTCACCTGGACCATATGGCCGGGGCTACCCACTACCCACCTGATGCCTGCTGCTACCGGGAGGTGCTCCTCAGCGTGCATGATGTGGAGCCTGCCGAAATGCTGTCCATGTGGGAGGCAGCTGAGCACCCCTGCACCGCCTGGCAGCGCTTCCTTGGCCTGACCCGCTGCCAGGCCCTGGCCTTGCTGGATGCGTGGCTGTCAGACTCCTGAGCTGAGCTCCTAACTTCAGGTCAACATAGTGTGACAGACTTTCGGGGCTGGTTTCTGTCATTATGAGTTGTGTTGGGGGGGAGGGGTGCACGAAGGGAGGCTCAGCCAACCTCATTGGACACAAGTTGTACTCTGACAATAAAAGAGGAATAAAGAAGAGGAAATGCAAATCTGAGCTAATCTGGTCATCCTCTGGCTTATTGTTTATCTGAGCTTCCCAGGTTTCTGTGACTTTGAAGTTTGGTCTGCAATGAATGGGCTTCAGTTCTGTCGAATTATCCTCCGGTCTCCAATCTTCGCTTCATGGCGAAGGTTGTTGAGAGAGTGGTGGCACAACAGCTCCCTCAGCACCTGGATGAAGCGGTATATCTAGATCCCTTTCAATCGGGTTTCAGGCCCGTGCACAGCACGGAGACGGTGTTGGTCACGTTGGTGGATGATCTCTGGAGGGCTCGGGACAGGGGTTGTTCCTCTGTCCTGGTCCTGTTAGATCTCTCAGCGGCTTTTGATACTGTCAACCACAGTATCTTATTGCAGCAATTGGGGGGGCTGAGAGTGGGAGGCGCCGTGTTACAGTGGTTCTCCTCCTTCCTCTCCGACCACTCGCAATTTGTGTTGATGGGGGGGGCAGAGATCAGCCTCGAGGCCCTTGTTTTGTGGGGTGCCTCAGGGGTCGGTGCTCTCGCCCCTTCTGTTCAACATTTATGTGAAGCCGCTGGGCGAGATCATCCGTGGTTTTGGGGTAGAATTCCATCAGTATGCTGATGATACTCAGCTATACATCTCTACCCCAAGCCACCCCAACGAAGCCATTGAAATGATGACCCGGTGCCTGGAAGCCGTGCGGACTTGGATGGGTCTTAACAGGCTTCGTCTCAACCCGACCAAAACCGAGTGGCTGTGGTTTCCTGCAAGAGCTTATTCCATCGCTGGCCGTGGGGGGAGAAATTTTTACTTCCACGGAGAGGGCACGCAATCTGGGTGTCCTCCTGGATGTACGGCTGTTGTTAGAAGACCATATAGCGGCCGTCGCCAGAGGGGCCTTTTGTCAGGTCCGGCGGATCTGCCAGTTGCGGCCCTTTCTGGATCGGGGCGCTCTTCGCACGGTCACTTCTGCTCTCGTCATCTCCCGCCTAGAGTATTGCAATGCTCTCTACGTGGGGCTCCCCTTGAAGAGCATCCAGAGGCTTCAGCTAGTGCAGAGTGCGGCCGTGCGGGTGATTTTGGGGGCTCCTCGGAGCTCCTGTGTTACACCGCTGCTGCGCGAGCTGCACTGGCTTCCGGTGGCCTTCTGGGTGCGATTCAAGGTGTTGGTAGTCACCTTTAAAGCGCTTCATGGCTTGGGACCCGGGTATTTACGGGACCGCTTGCTGCCACCATCGGCCTCCCATCGCCCAGTGCGCTCCCACAGGATGGGCCTCCTTGGGCTGCCATCGGCTGGACGATGCCAGCTGGTGGCCCCGAGGGTGCGGGCCTTCTCTGTGGGGGCACCCTCCCTCTGGAACAAATTACCTCCGGAGATGCGAGCCATTACTGACCTGCAGACCTTCCGGCGTGCACTAAAAACCCATCTTTTCCAACAGGTCAGTCTGGCCTAGTACCAATTATTATTTAAAAAATTTTTTTAAAATTTTCTGGTAATTTTAACTTTTCTATCTTGTTTTTACTGTTTTTGTCAGCCATTAATTTAATTCTTTTAAACCTTTTTAAAATTCTATTTATTGTGGGGTTTTTTATCTCGGCTGTACATTGCCCCGAGTCCCATTGCGGAAGAGGGGGCAGTATAAAAAGTTAATAAAATAAATAAATAATAAATAAGGAGTGCTGGGCAATTCCTATTGTGGCTTAATGGCTTTTGTCCTGTTTTGGGTCTTGGGTGAGGGGCTTGCTTTCAAATCCTTCCATTCTGCCTTTGGTACCTTTGCTGCAAGGAGTTTCAAAATATCCTGATTGCCAACTCTGCATTCCTAAAAGCTGGCCTCCTCTGTTTCTGTTTAGGGCTATTAAGACTGGGTCTGCTTTCTGCCTTTAAGACAATGTTTCTCCATTTCTCCTTTAGGGAAATATAATATGCTGCTTTTTTAATATTTCCCAAAACATTTCGTTCTTCAGGGGGATAGGGGCTGACTTTCTACATCTTTTTGATTGTCTTTCTTTGATTGTCTTTCCCAAAGTCTCGAAATCTTTTTTGTAATGTGGTAACCAAAACTGGAGGCAGTATTCCATTGTGGCTTTACTAAGGGTGTATAAAGCCATACTAATACTCCATGTGAATGCATCAGAGTGGCCTGGGTGACTTTGGACTGTTCTCTCTCTCTCTTTCCCTCTTTCTCTCTCTCTCTCCCTCCAATCCCATCACAAGGTTGTTCTGCAAAAATAGAAGGGGAAAGGAATATTAAGTCTGCTTATCACCTCCAATTGTTGATAAAAACAATAACAGACATGATAAAAATAAGTAAATCAATAAATATTGGTTCCAATTTGAACCCAAAACATGATCTACAGCTGGACAAGACCCATCGGCTGTGGCCACAGCTTCCCGGGTGCCAGGCAAATGCTGGTTTTGACTGGTTAGTCCTTCTCTGCTGGGCACCTCCAGGGCTGCCTTTCCACTTCCCCCCTCAAAACCCAGGGGGGGAAGACCTAAGGCCAAGGCCGGGATGGACATCCAGGGTGGACATCCAGAGGGGCCTCCCCCACACTGGCCCCACCATCAGCCTTTGGGGACTCCGGGGTTGTTGTGGATGAATTGGAGGCATTTTATGCTGGGGGATTTTGGGTAGCAACGCTGCCAGGAAGCAACTGACATAGATTGGATCTTCTCCTGCGGAGCCCACAAAGGTATTGCTGTGCCCTGGGACACCTGGCCCTCCCCTCCTCCCTCCCCACACTTCTAGTGGGGAGGGGGAACGTTCAGGGCATCTGGTGGCCCACAGGGGCATCGCCAGGGGGAAACGGGGCCAGCCTCCCCTCCCCTAATGTCTGGGCCACCCTGGTTGCCTCCTAGTCACCTCCTCCTTTCTTGGTATCCCTCCTCTGCGCCCAAACAGCCCCAGAAAAGGCAACGTCTTACAGGTGGGAAGGCCTCAGTGATCTCAGACCAGCCGACAGAAGCAACCTCAGAGGCCTCCTGGCAGCTGCTCCACAGGCGTCAGAAGCGGCCCCCGTTGGGAGGCTGGGCAGGGCTCGCTCTCCTGGGACAGCCCAGCTAAAGAACTGAGCTAGAGTCTTTGCAAGTTGGCTTCTGTCGGTTGACCGATAAGAGTTGCCAGTGAAGGAAAATCCCAAAGGTGCGGTGTCTCCAAGAGGCAACTGGACTTTCCGGTTTTTCTTTGAAGGCGTTTCGCTTCTCCTCCAAGAAGCTTCTTCAGCTCTGGCTGGATGGTGGGCAATGGAAGGGTTGATACTCCTTGCAGGCAGCTGGTCATTTGCATCCTTGAAGAGGCTCCTGGAGGCCGCTTGGGTGTTTACCTTCATCCTGGAGGTCACCTGAGTGGTGCAAAGGGGTGTGGAGGCTCCTTGGAGCTGCTGAAAGGAGCTGCGTTGTAGACTGGAGGCAGGTGGTGTCCTCCCCCTCCCCCTCTGTTGAGGGAGGGCCGTTCAATCTTGGCCCGGATGGCCTCCGGGGGCCCCTCTTCCAAACCAGCGGTCCTGCCTGTCTGTGACACTCCCGTAGGGTCTTTTTTGAGATCCGATGAAGGCCCACTTGGGGCAGATGAGGAGGAGAACCATAAACGAAGCAACGTCGTCCTTCTGCACGTCGCAGGCGTGTCCGGAAAAACTCAGGAGGACCTTCAGCCAACACAACACTCGTGCCCACTCCAAACCCGAGAACCCACGAAGGCAGAAGCAGCTGGTCCACCCCAAGGACAAACCCCCCCAGACAGAAGCTGAGCCCCAGGGCAGATGCAGGACCAGGCAGTGAGCCACGTTCAGATCTGATCACGGGACAAACGAAAGAGCCGCTTCCCAAATGCCCAACAGGGGAGAGCAAAGCCCTCAGGACGAAATTCGCCTGCATTTAAAGGGCAAAGGCCACCAAGTCCACAATCTGGACAGGAAGGCTGGACAGAGGGGCCCAAGAGGCCATCCGGGGTGACTCTTGTAGCATTGCTAACCAAGAGCCATTAAAAGCGACGGGTGATTTTATTTTTCATCAGGCAATTGCCCAAGTTTTATTAGTCCTGTATCTGTTTTACATTATGCTGCATAATATGCAGTTGTGTTTAATAGCTTCTAAGTAGAGTCTCTCCTCGCCTGCTCTATACCGTTTGTGGCTTTAGTTTATGCTCCATGATCTCTTGAAAAAGAAATGCATTTTGAACTGTATACGTGAGATTTATGTCTACTGCAAACTTTACTTTCCACTCCTCTCTCCTCTCCTCCTCCCCGCCCCGCTTGATTATAAAACGTTGGATTTAAAATTCTGCTAAGCATTGCGATTATAGTATCACGAATGGCTTTTTTCATCAGATTCTTTTGTGCTACCATTTATGGTTTGTTACCTTTCCTCAAAGTGTGCTTAATATTTGCTTTCTTTGCACAATGTCTTTGGTTGCAATTCATAAGCCTGAGGCAAATAGTTTATTTTGGGGAGGGGGGGGGGAGAGACCACCTGTGTCAAAATTGAACAGAGGGACACGACTCCACCTTTCTCCAGTGTAGAACTCAGTCCTTCCAGTAGTTTCAAGGAGGCTCCACCCCCATTTGCACCACCCAAGTGACCCTCAGAAGACAGAGAAAAAACTCCAGGCGGCCTCAACGACCCTCTAAACAGGATGCAAATGACCAGCTGTCTGCAAGGAGCATCAACCCTTCCCTTCCCCACCATCCAGTCAGAGCTGAAGAAGCAGTTAGTCTTGCAGGAAATCACAAAACTCAGACCTTGGAATCCAAAAATAAGTTGGTTTTATTTGCGCAAAGAGGTTCAGAGTATTTTAGCCGGAGCTACTCCTGAACAACTTTCTTATAGAACAGCACATGCCTATCTACTTCTCCAGAAGGGGCAAAATACAGAAATATGACTTGTCAGTCATTCATTGGTTACTTGAAACACAGCTTTCCTCCTGCCCTGTTGCTCGGCTAAAGTGGCTGGATGTCACAAACCCACTTTGCTAAACTCCCTAGCTTGTGGTTTTGTTACAAGCAAGAGTAGGTTTCTTGCCAAACATGACTTTGTGACAGATAGATGATCCTTGTGGTTTGGCTTTTCGCACTTCCTCGTTCTTTCTCTTGCTAATACCGCATATTTCACTATCTATAAAACTTGTATCCTGATTTCTCTCAAATTTAATATATTTTTATGTCCTGCCTTACTAGGATGAGAAGCGAAACATCCGGAGGTGGGTATTCAGCCGGTTCTGACCCATTATGGTAAACCGGTAGCGGAAATTTTGAGCAGTTCAGAGAATCGGCCAATCCCACCTCTGACTGGAGATTTTACAGTCTCCTTCCCGTGCCACGGCCGCCAAGCTATGCCCACAGAACCGGTAGTAAAAAAATTTGAATCCAGCTACTGGAAATGTCTCCGAAGAAAAAACCCGAAAGTCCCGGGGACAACAGCCCCTCTGGGACACCTGCAGGACGGAGAATGTCCGCGGACAGACGGAGGAAGGGAAATAGCTGCAGCGGAGGGTTGCATGGCTTGGTGAGCCGGGCTGCTTCCTGTCAGGCGTCTGGGGGCCCAAAGGAGCAACAGGGGGAGGGCCAGCCGGGTCCCTGGGGATGCTTGCTCCCACGGGGCCTCTGCTCTTGAGCTGGTCTCTCAGGCCCCTGGTTGGGGCCTTGTTTCCTCCGCGGCTGTTAATCTCGGGAGAGAAATCTCTGCGGGCCTGGGGGGGGGGCAACTGGGCAGGGAGGGGCCGAGGTCATTGGGCTCCTTTTTAGGGTGCCGGACGGGGGTTGATCCGGGCCGGCCTGCCTGCCTTTGGGGAGGGACCCTTCCTGCTCTGGGCCAAGGGGGCCTTTCCTAGGTGCTCCCCAGAGCGGGGAGGGGGGATAGTAGGCGGCCTCTGCTGCAGCCAGCAAGGGAGGGGGAGGGAGGCCGAGGCTCTTTCAGAGGCTTCCCTGCTGGAAACAAGCAGCCAAGAGGGGGGTTCCCCAGCAGGAATGCAAGCCCCCCCCCTTTAATGGGGCTGCCCTGAGTGGCTGGCTCAACAGGCAGCCGCGTTTCCCTGAAGGGGCCCAGCTGGGAGGGAAGCCCCCCACTTGGGTGAGCCGAGGAGGCCCGGCTGGTCCAGGAGGAGGGGGGAGCGGCCCTCTTTCTGCAGGGGGCTCCCGGGACCCCCCTTGTGCCCCCGTGGCTGAGCTCCAGGCTCCTGCTGCGCCCGGCCCTTGGCCTGCGCCAGACCCCGCTCCTCTTCCGTCCGGCCACAGGGAGCCGCTGCGGACCCGCTCCCTCCCCTCTTACGCGGGCGGCGCGCGGCGCCTGCCCGGGGACGCGCAAAGGCGAAGCCGAGGCTGGTCAGCCACCGGCCGCCGGGCGGAGTTTGGAGGCGCCAGCGCCGCCTCCCTTCCACCCCCCCCCCCGCCCCCCGGTCGGTTCGCCCGGCGGGGAAAGGAGGCCGCGCCGCTGCGTTTCCCCGGCCGTCCTCGCCATCGGGAGAGGATGGGGGGAGGCTCCCGCTGCGCGCGGGGCCTTTGTCTTCCGGCGGGCCTGACGCTCTTCCTCTCTTGCAGGGCCTGCCGCCGCCGGACAATGACCGCCGGGCCGCCCCTCCCGACGCGCTGCCTGCGCCGCCCGTGGCGGTGGCTGGCCGGACTGCTGGCCGTGCTTGCCGCCCTCTCGGCGCTGGCCTTCGTGGCGGGCGGCGGCCACGAGGAGCTGCTCTCGCGCTCGCTGCTGCCGCTGCTGCTGCCGCCGGCCGGGAGGGAGCCCGCCTTCCCGCCGCCGCCGCCCACCGCCGCCGCCGCCGCCTTCCCGCTGTCCCCGCCGGCCTGCGCCCCGCCCGCCGCCGCCCCGGGCCTGCTGGTGCTGGTGGCCAGCGCTCCCGGGCACGCGGCGCGGCGGGAGGCGGTGCGGCGGAGCTGGGGCTCGGCGCGGGCGGCGGCGGGCCTGGCGGTGCGCACCGTCTTCGCCCTGGGGCTGCCCGGGGAGGCGGCGCTGCAGGCGGCGCTGGAGCGCGAGGCGGCCGAGCACGGGGACCTGCTGCAGGCGCGCTTCGCCGACACCTACGGCAATCTGACGCGGAAGACGCTGGCGCTGCTGGGCTGGGCCGCCGCCCGCTGCCCCGCCGCCCGCTTCGTCCTCAAGGCCGACGACGACGTCTTCCTCAACCTGCCGGCCCTGGCGCGGCGCCTGCGGGAGGAAGAGGAGGAACCGGAGGGCCCGGCTGCCGCTGCCGCCTACTTGGGCCGCCTCCACTGGCACGTGGCGCCCGACCGCGACCCCGGCAGCCGCCACTACGTGCCGGCCTCGCTCTACCCGCCGGCCGCCTTCCCGCCCTACTGCAGCGGCACCACCTACGTGCTCTCCGGCCCGGCCGCCGCCGCCGTGCTAGCCGCCGCCCGGCACTTGCCGCTCTTCGCCGTGGAGGACGCTTTCGTGGGACTGTGCGCCCGCCGCGCCGGCCTGGCCCCGCGCCACCTGGCCCGCATGGCCGGCTCCGCCTGCTACCCGCCCGACGCCTGCTGCTACCGGGAAGTGCTCTTCAGCGTGCACGGCGTTACCCCCGCCCGGATGCTGGCCATGTGGGCCGAACCCGAGCGGCCCTGCTCCGCCTGGCAGCGCTTCCTGGGCCTGGCCCGCTGCAAGGCGCTCCTCTGGCTGGCGGGGGACGGTTCGTGAGCCTCGGCCTGGAAGGGGCGCCTGGCTGGACAGCAACGGACTCCGAGCGGCCTTGGAACTGCAGGTGGGACCTGAAGAGGTCCGGAGAGCATGTGGGGAGGAGGACGATTGGGAGGGCAGCTGCTGCGGCCTGAGCCGGGAGTCTAGGGGTCTGGGGGGGGAGACCAGGGGAGGGTCCTGCAGTTGCCCAGGTCCACCTGCGCCTGGGGGCAGGAAAGTGCCCAATGCCTGGGGATGGGTTTTGGGGGAGGTCTTCTCGAGCCCCCTCGCCCCAAGGATGCTTCATGCCCCCTAGAGCCTCCCCTTCTTTGCCAACCCTTCCCAAGCAGAGACGACGACACACATCTGCAAGTCACAAGGCTGTATTTAGGCCAAAGATCCACCTCCCAATAAGCCCCTCCCGCCCAGAGTTCCAGGGGACCAGCTGCCCAGTGCAGGGCCAGGACTGGGCCTCCTTCGGACGGAGAGCCACCCTCCTGCACGCGGCAGCGGTGGGGATGCCGGCCTTCTTTGCCCGCTATTTCCGGAAGCGATCCAGTGCCGACCTCTTTGCGGGAGGAGGCTTGGCCTGGGGGGCTGTTGGCTGCGTCTCTGCCTTGGAAGCCAGGGTCTTCCGGAGTAGGGCCTGCGAGGACGGAGAGAAGAGGGCCGTGAGCAGGAACGGCAGAAGAGCCAGGAGCCCACCAGCTGCTCCTGATCCGCCACCTTCTTATGCTCTGATGACGCATTAAAAGGAAACCTTTGGCAACCAGGCTCTGACTCAGCGAGATTGGGGTTCTGGGTGGGGGAGGCAAGGGAGACACACCCGCTGTTCCTCGGCGGCCACCTTCTTCCTCCGCTTCAGCCTGCTGCCCGCCGAGTCCCGGCCCTTCAGCTTTCTCCGAGGGGAGAAGGGCTGCTTGGCCTCCGGGTCGTAGCCCTGTGGGGAGGAGGGGAAATGGAGGCGGTGTCCTCGGACCCAGAGCCCCTCATAGCCCCTCTTGGGCTTCCTCCCCTCTTCCTCCCATGGGTGCCCGCTGGCCCCAGGCCACCTACCAGCCGCTCCAGCCGCTCCTCACGCTGCTGCTCCAAGGAGACGGGATCCACCCGGCCCAGCTGTGTGGGATCCAGGGTGATCAGTTCCGGCGGGATCTGCGGAGAAGAGCCGGCCATGAGGAGAAACAGTGTGGCGGGTCCCCCTCTGATCCGTGGCCTCCAGAGGTGGCTCCCTGGCCAGGAAGGGAAGCCCAGGGTTTGATCGTCTCCAGCTGTGGAAGGGGGGGTGGCGAGCAAGAGGGCTGTGCTGTCCCAGCCAGTCTATGGGAATGGGATAGTTACTTAGGAATTGGGAGCTGTCCCCTTAAGAGAATGCATCATAGGAAATGTAGTTAAAAGTATCCTGGGAAATGTAGTTCATGTCACGTGGCCACATCTATAATCCCGATTGGTCACTTATTTGACCCTCAATGGGTTAGGGGAGTTTTCCTCCATTCTTGCCTGAACTCATGGACTGATAACAGCTTTCTTTCTATCGCTACGTGATGGGTTAGGAAAAGAACCATCTTTTTACCTGTAAGGCTGATATGCAAAGGATTGGTCATTAAAGAAGAACTTTGCCACAAATGTGAGTTATGAAGATACCCGATGTACCAATAAATGTACTTTGTTATGGATGGTTTGTGGAATTATCTATGAGGGCCCGTGAAAGGGGGTTTTCCTCTGTCCTGGTCCTGTTAGACCTCTTGGCGGCTTTTGATACTATCGACCATAGTATCTTATTGCGGCGGTTGGGGGGGTTAGGGATTGGGGGAACTGTCTTACGATGGTTCTCCTCCTTCCTCTCCAACCGCTCGCAATTTGTGTTTGTGTTGACGGGGGGGGGGAGGTCCACCTCTAGGCCCCTTATTTGTGGGGTGCCTCAGGGATCGGTCCTCTCCCCTCTCCTGTTCAACATTTATGTGAAGCCACTGGGCGAAATCATCCGTGGTCTTGGGGTGCGGTGTCATCTGTATGCAGATGATACCCAGATCTACATCTCCACCCCGGACCACCCCAACGATGCTGTGGAGGCTATGTCCCGGTGCCTGGAGGCCGTGCGGAATTGGATGGGCGGGAACAGGCTCCGGCTCAACCCATCCAAGACCGAGTGGCTGTGGTTTCCGGCATCCCGATATAGTCAGCTGACTCCATCGCTGGCTATTGGGAGAGAGATTCTACCCCCCACAGAGAGGGCTCGCAATTTGGGTGTCCTCCTGGATGCACGGCTGTCTCTAGAAGACCATATTGCGGCCGTCTCCAGGGGGGCTTTTTATCAGGTTCGCCTGATCTACCAGTTGCGGCCCTTCCTAGATCGGGACGCCTTGCGCACGGTCACTCACGCCCTTGTCGCCTCTCGCCTGGATTACTGTAACGCTCTCTACATGGGGCTCCCTGCGGGGAGCACCCGGAGACTCCAACTGGTGCAAAATGCAGCCGCGCGGGTGATTATGGGGGCGTCGCGAAGCTCCCATGTGACGCCTCTCCTGCGCGAGCTGCATTGGTTGCCGGTGGCTTTCCGGGTTCGCTTTAAGGTTCTGGTTCTGACCTTTAAAGCGATCCATGGCATTGGGCCAGGTTATCTGCAGGACCACGTTCTGCCGGTGATCTCCAACAGACCTGTGCGTTCCCACAGGGAGGGCCTTCTCCGGGTGCCGTCGGCCTCTATGTGCCGTCTGGCGGCCCCCAGGAGCAGGGCCTTCTCTGTGGGGGCCCCCGCCCTCTGGAATAGTCTGCCCCCAGAGATACGCACCAACACGGACCTGAGAGCCTTCAGACGGGCGTTAAAAACTTGGCTCTTTGAGCAGGCTGGCCTAGGCTGACACAAGATTTTAACTTTGTCTCTCGTTTTAATTGGATCCGAATATTTGGGGTTTTAATTATTCATGGGGGAGCGGTAAACTTTTTAAACTTAAACAGCCTAAATTATTTAATTCATTTTAATTTTTGTACAGTGTATTGGGGTTTGATTGGCTGTGCACCGCCTTGAGTCCTTCGGGAGAAGGGCGGTATATAAGTATTTAAATAAATAAATAAAATAAATCTGCATCTGCACAGCCACAAATCCAACTCTCTGCGTGAGACAGGACAAGACAGTAAAAGATGGTTATTTTCCTAACCCATCACATAGTGAGAAGCTGCTACGTCGACATTCAGGACAAAATTGTTCGGAAACTTCCGCAGGTGCTACTTGAAAAGTGGCTCCAGTCGACTTGCAACTTCATGGCCAAGGGTTGCCTTTGTACCCTTCACACTTCTGGAAAAATTTGTCTCCCACTAAGCGACTGTGTGCAACACATACGGAGCCCATGGACTCAGAGCTGTTAGTCCTCCTAATACCGGAAGATACAACAGCAACCATGTTATCGCCCTCAGGCCCTATACATACTACCAGGGAAAGACCCTTCACGTCTAACCCTATAGACATAGTCCCTCCATGGTTGTCCATGACACCGAGGTCGACTCCTAATCCACATGCAGTTGGGGAGAGACCTCATCCCATCCACCCCAATTTAGATCTCCCACGACAAGGAGAAACCAGTTTTGTCCTACGCACAACCCTCGTCACTCGCTGAACGGCTGCGCTGGGTTTGCGGCAAAATCATTGACCCGACGAAAAGAACTGCTAAGAGAATAGCAATACGGCTACAAGTGTTGCGAATCCACATGTTCGCCCGAATACTGCACAACCAAAGTGCAATGTCGCATCTGCAAAAGTGACCAACACCCGACCGCGCTGCATCCAGACTCCGAGCGGCCATGGCAGATGGCCTCGCGTAACCCTCAACCTGGGTTGTTTTGTGGGATTATCTCTCGGCATCCGCACAGCCACAAATCCACCTCTGGGCAGGAGACGGGAGAAAGACCAGGGATCTCACCTTCTCCAAGAAAGCTTTAACCTCCCACTCCTGCCTCTGCCTCCGGCTGCGGAAGGGGTTGTTCTCCAGGGCGTCGAAGTTCGGCTCCCCGGCACCTGCGAGGCAACCGGTCTGAGGCAAGTCCCCACCCCAAAGAGGGTGTCCCTCCCCCCCCCCGCCTCAGAGCTTCCCTCCCGCTTACCTGGGACCAGAAGGCTGGCAAAGCCCTGTGCGTGGCCCACGCCCAGCACGTCCTCAAAGGGGCAGAAGCGGAGGCCGTGGGAGGGGCCGGGCAGCCTGTGGCACAGGTAGGGCTTCTGGGGCGGGCCGAGCGAGACGTCCTTGTACACCTGGGAGGGGTGTAAAGGGGGGAGCAGCTCACGAGGGGCCAAGTCGGGAGGGGGGGAGGGAGGCCCAGGCCCAGCCCACGTCGTCACTCACCTGCACCACCTCCTGACAGGCGGCCGCCAGGAGCCCCCGCTGGCTGAAATCCAGCAGCCCAGCCCCGCAGGGCAGCAGCAGGGAGTGGAGGCGCCGATACGCCCGGAGGTCGTAGATGTGGAGCTTGTGATCCAGCCCAGACGTGGCCATGTAGCTGTGGGAGAAGGCGGGGGGAGGGGCGGCATTCGGCATTGCCCATGGACGCCCCCTCCCCATTCTCTCCCACCCTCCTTTGCAGGCTGCCCGTCTGCTCACCTGCCGGAGGGCTCGACCGCCACGGCCCTGACGGCCCCCTGGTGGCACATCATCCGGGCAAGCGGGGCCTTGGCGCTGGGGCTCCAGAGAGTCACCGTCCCTGCAGCGGGAGGCAGGTGGTGGGCGGAGGCGCTCTGGGCGAGGGCAGGGAGGGGCCCCCGCGCCTCTGCTGGCCCCCCCACTCACTCACCGTTGCTGTGGCCCAGGTGGACGATGGCGTTGGAGGGGTTCTGGGCCATCACCGCCAGCCGGCCAGCCTTGGTGCAGACGGCTGACACCTCCTTCCCCACCGAGATGTCCAGGTATTGCAGGAACCCCGACTCGCTCTTGGGGGGGGGAGGGGCAGGAGAACAGTCCTGGGGGAGGGGCTTCCAATCCTCACAGCCCTCACCCCCGGCAGACCTTGGTTAATGGCGAAGAAGGGCTCCCTGGCTTTGGCAAGGGGTCAGTCTAGGTGACCCTGGGGTTCCCCTCCAAGCACTTTTGCAGGTGGGGCTTTTCAGCCCAAGCCAGGAAGACCCCGAGGGGAGGGGAGGGGGAGGGTAGAGGCCTTTGGCTGGGGACGCAGGAGAGCCTCCCCCCCCTTCAGAGAGAGGCAGCCGAGGCCTGCAGGGGGCGCTCACCGCTGTGGCCAGCAGGAAGTGGTAGGGAAGGAACTCCATCCGCTGGACGCCGTTGAAACGCTTCAGGCAGTTCAGCTCCACCCCTTGCTGATCGTAGATGTAGAGCCACTTGCGTTGGGCCACCGCAAGCAGGGTCTCCGTGTGCAGCCACCTGCCACACACGCAGGGCGGGAGGTGGGCCCAGCTGCCCCCTCCCCCCCAAAAAAGTACCCACACAGCGGTTCCTTCTTGAGTGGGCCCGGACCCCCCCCCCCCAGCCGAAGCAGGGCCCTGAGGTCCTTTTGGGGGCTGTCGCAGGGATTGCAATCCCCTACTGTTGGGCCCCGCGGAGCGGGGCTCGGGGCTCCTCCTTAGTTCCAGTCTCCTGACCCTCCCCCCCGAGGGGCAGCCTAGACCGGGGCCATACGGGGGGAGGGGGGGGAAGACTCACATGAGGTCCGTGATGCTCTCCATGACGTTGATCTCGCACTTCAGGGCCTTGGTCTGCCAGTCCAGGGCAGCCACGTGGCCCCGGCGGCCCCCCAGAAGAAGGTGCCTGCAGGGGGAGCAACGCAGGGGTGAATGGGGAGGGGGGTCGGGGGGGGGGAACGACAACCCCGGGGCCTCCGCAGAGCCTGCTCACCTGCCGTTCCGGGTGTAGCTCAGCCGGTAGGGCCCGAAACGATCCAGGCGCAGCTCAAAGTGCTGGGGGGGGGGGGAAGAGAGGGTGGTGATGAAATCGGAGCCCCCCCTGGCCCTCCCCACTCCAGAGCGCCACCCTCTCCCCCCCCCCTCCCCACCTTGGCACTGGCCGCCAGGTCCACGGCAGCCGCGATATCGGCTTGGGAGATAGTGCAGGTGTCTTCGTCCTCCTCTCCCTCCAGGAACCTGGCAAGGGGGGGGAGGAGAGAAATTGGGGTGGGGGGGGTAAGGAAAGGGTCAGTTGCCCCCCCCAGCCTCCTTTTTCCCCCCTTTAGCAAGTCAGTGAAATAAACAAAAACAAAGGAGAGGCGGCCGCTTCAAGGGCCTCCCTACAGTCCCTTCCTCAGGGCCCCCCAACCGCGGCCCCTTCAAGCCTGGCGGACTCCAACTCCCAGAATTCCCCACCCAGCTGCTCTAGAGGGTCTCCTGCTGGCGGAGGGGGTTGGACTAGAAGACCTCCAAGGCCCCTTCTTGCTCTCTCCTATTCTGCCCAGCCCCCACCTTGAAGCATCTCTGGTCTGCTGCTCCCCGGCAGCCAGGAGCCATTCGGGGCCGGTGGAACTGCCCGCCACTGTTCTCCGGGAAGGCTGGGGGGGGGAGGGGCAGGAGCCAGCCAAGCGATGTGAGGGGGGGGAGCAACTCACCCAGGCTCCTCCAGCAGCAGCAGCTCCATCCGGGCCGCCTGGCGAGCAGCCGCTCGGGCCTTCTCCTCCTGCCCGGCCAGCCGGTGCTTCAGCCGCTCGCTGGACACGGTTTCCTGCGGGGCGGGAGGGGGGGACACAGCGGAGTCAGGGTGGGGGGACACGAGGGGCCCAGAGGAGGCCGGGGGGAGTGAGCAGGGGGGGCGTCTCACCAGCTGCTGCGGGGCTCCTCGCTGGAACTTCCTCGCTCTCTCCGGCGGGATGGGCTCGGAGGCTCCGGGGAAGGGGTCCTCTCTCTGCCGAGGAAGGGGAGTCAACTTCGTTCCGGGACCCCTGAGGTCATCTAGCCCGACCCCCCTCCCACTCTGTCCCACTCCGCTCACCCCCGAGATCCGCCTCTTGCCTGCCGGCTCTGCCTTCCGCGGCCGCCGGGCCCTCTTGGCCTTTGGAAGGGCCGCCCGATCGCCTCCGGCCCGGCCAGGCTCACCATCCCAGTAGCGCTGCGGCCGCCCGGGCTGAGGAGGAAAGAGAGGGGGGGGGATTGCGGGCTGAGTGCATTGGGGTTGGGAGGGTTGGACTAGATGACCTCCGGGGATCCCTCCCACCCCTCTGTCTCTGCCGCCGCCCCTCGGAGGGGGGATCTCCATCCCCGGAGGCTTCCAAGAGAAGACCGGGCTGAGTGCATTGGGGGGGGTCGGACTAGATAACCTCCGGGGGTCCCTCCCGCCCCTCTGTCTCTGCCGCCGCCTCTCGGCCAGCGCAGGACGGAGGGGAGAGGGAGAAGCAGCGCCTCACCTTCTTCCTAGCGAAGGGTGCGGCCTCCCCGCGGGCCACGGCCGCCTCGTCCCCCGCCATCCTCGCCCGGTGGGTTGTTTCGCCCGCCGCCTTCGCCGCACGTGGAGGAGGAGGCGGAGGCGCTGCTGCCGCTGCTGCTGGGACGCCGCTTCCGGGCCGCTCTCTCAGCTGTCTCCCGGAAGTGACGCTGCCGGAGGCAGCCGCCATTTGCCAAGCGGAACGGAGCAGCCGCGGCCATTTTGGAGAAGGGCACGGCGTTGTCGTTACGGCTTCCTCCTCCGTCGCCCTTTTTCAAGCGCGTGAAACGGCTTCTCCGGGAGGGGGGCGGGGATGTTATGAAGCGGCACTCGCGAACCTCGTCTTGCGGTTGCCGGGCGCGACTTCTCTGCCTGCCTAGCTCGCACTGCGATACTGCGACGAGGATACAATAAGGATAGCAGATAAGAGTCCTTTGAAGCCATTGCAGCCGAGAGTGCCCGGACTTAAGATGGCTGCAACATCCATCGCTTTCCCCCACCCCCACCCCCACCCCCGCCCGGCCTTAAGATGGCCTTGGTGGGCGGGGCTTCCGGGAGGAGACCGATCCCGATTGGCTCCACCTGCCTTTTGAAAACTGGCCTTTTATGCTAGGCGAAGGGGGGAATTCTGGGAATTTGAGGAAAAGAAGAAAAAGGCCAGAAGGCAATTGTAGGATACAGAAGGGAGAGACCCTACAGAAAGGAGAGACCCCCAGACAAAAAGCCCCTACACAGGAGTCTCTCCCCATCCAATTGTCTGCAATGGTCCAGCCCAGGGCTCTCCAACCTTGCTCACTTTTAAGACATGTAGACTTCGACTCCCAGGATCCCTCAGTCAGCTCTGCTAGGGGATTCTGGGAGTTGAAGTCCACATGTCTTAAAAAACTCCAGTATATTCCGGAGCGGAGAGTCTCCAAAACGGGGTCCCTGCCTGGCCGAAGGAAAGCCTGGAGGGGGGCCTGGACAAAACAAACAGCTGCCTGCGGAGGGCTGAGCTCCTTCCGCAACTTTTCAAGGGGTTCATCAAATTCCGGGATGGGCGGCCGGCGGGGGGCATCGTCTCGAGCAGCCGCTCTCTCCCAGGATGGGGTGGCTCTGGCAGGCAGGCCTTCCTCCTCCTCCTCCTCCTCCACCTGGACAAAGTCTCTTTCTTGGGGAAGTGGGGTTATTTGCCACCGCAGAGGAGGAGGCCAGCCTCCTCTGTGTGTTTGTCAGGAAGCCCATTTTAGCCGGCTAAGAAGAGTTGGAAGGGACCCTGGAGGTCTTCTAGTCCAACCCGCCCCCCCCCCCGAAGCCGGCCCGATATCCTTTCAGACAAGTGGCTGTGCGGTCTCTTCTTCGAAGCCTCCGGTGTTGTTGGAGCACCCAGAACTTCTGTTCCTCGGGCTAATTGTGCTCCATGTCGGGCAGTTTCTCCTCCCCTGCTTGTCATCCTGCCCTGCTGGTGCTCTGGAGAAGAGCTTATAGACTCCCCCTCCTTCCTTTGGGGCAGCCCCTGAGATAGTGGAACCCTCCATGCATGGTCCATCTTTTCACTAGGCCAGAACAGCAGGGCTGGAAGGGACCCTGGAGGTCTTCCAGTCCACCCCCGCCCCCCCCCCCCCCCGCTCAGGCAGGAAATTCTACATCGCATTTCAGACTAGACCCACCCAATTCCTGCCGCTGCCCTTCCTGTGTTCTGAGGGTCTCCTGTGCTGGGCCAGGGCTTTTGAGTGCATGGAAGCTCCCTCCTCCACGGGGCCATCGTGCCGGGCCCTTAATCCACAAGTAGCCAGGATCCTTGGGGGCTTCCCGGCCTCAGAAAGGGCCCCTTGGGAGACAGGTGGGAGGAGGCCCAGGGAAACAATGCCAGCTTGGGGGTGTGTGTGTGTGGATAACATATTAAAAATTTTTAAATTTTAACCTGGTTTTTAATTTCTTTTAACTTTTGTCTATATTTTAATTAGAGCCACGCTATATCTAATTCTTTTAATTTTTAATATTGTCATGTTATACATGTGTTTTGTATATGTATTTTTATCTTGGCTGTTCACCGCCCTGAGTCCCTTTGGGAGAGGGGGCGGTATATAAGTCTAATAAATAAATAAATAAATAAATAAAGAAATAACTTTGGCCCAGTCCCACAGAACCCTCCCAACCCCCGGGTGCCAAAGGAGCGCAGCAGGATCGCCTTGGAGCCCTGGCCACGGAGTGTCCTCAGGTGTGGCTTTGTGGCCTCCCCTCTTCCCCAAGGCTCCCTGGCTCAACTTCAGCCGCTCCCAACCCAGCACCTCCTGCATGGGTGGCATAGACGGCTTCCTGCCTTGAGCAGGGGGTTGGACTAGGAGACCTCTGGGGGGCCCCTCCGTTCCTCGGCGTCCGCGTCCTACAATACCCAGAATGCTCAGCCAGGGTCCCGAGCCTGCAAGGGCTCCCACTTGCCCATCAGAACGGGAACGACCATTTCTTTGTTTCTTACCTTGTTATGTGGGAAGCGAGCAGCGAAAATAATGCAGCTCGTTTAGTGACCGTCCAAAGTTACGATGGCACTGAAAAAAGTGACTTATGAATGTTTTCCAGAGTTGCGGCCCTTGGAAGCGTCCCTATGATCAGGGGATCAATATTCAAGTGCTCGGCAAGTGACCCGCATTTATGACGTCCCAAGGTCACGCGGTCCCCTTTTGCGACCTTCCGGCCAGCCATGTCCCTGGGGAAGCCAGCTTGCTTAACGACCGTGTTACTAACTTATCCACTGCAATGATTCGCTTAATGACGGTGGCAGGAAAGGTCATAAAATGGGGCAAAACTTTTAGGGGGAGGGTCCCCAATGGTTGTTTTTTTAAAAAAATCTTGGTCGCTTCCCTAAAATTTCAGAGCCAAAGCAGCAACTGCCAGGTGAGCCACATTAAATCTTCAATCCGGGGTCCCCAAGCTGGGCCCCTTTAAGACGTGTGGACTTCAACTCCCAGAATTCCTCAGCTGGCTCTGCTATGCTGAAATTCTGCTCTGCTGGCTGAGGAATTCTGGGAGTTGAAGTCCGCACGTCTTAAAGGGGCCCAGGGTTTTTTTTCCTTCTGGGCTCCCTCCCTGGATCTCACCCTCCCCCCCTCTATTGAGGACAGGCAGGTGGTCTCCATCCAAGGGGGGCCCAGTGCCAACAAGAGGGCAAGAGGGGGCTTCCAAGGAGTCGCCGCCATTTTGCAAGGCTGAGCACAGCCTCTCTGGGCCCTCTGGGTGATTGACAACGGTAACACCCCCCCCCCCCCACCGCAGCTGCTTCTCCTCCTGGCAGGTGGTGGGGAAGGTGGGGGCAGCCCTCGGAGGGAGGGACACACCGGGATCGGCAGGCAGGGAGGGGCCACGGCCAGCTGGCTCCCCTAGTGGCTCGTCCTCGGCACCCACACAAAAGCTTCGCTCTCAGGAATTGACCGCCCCCCCTCCCCCCCATGTGCCAGTGGGTGTCCGTCCACCTCTGCAGGCGAGGGAAGGCTACAAGTGACTCCAGCCGCCTCGCAAGGCTTCATCCCTTTGGTCTGAGGGAGGGATGGGGGAGGGAGGCCCCCCTTTATCCTGCAAGCCCCCCCCCCCCCTGCAGTTTTCTTCCCGCCCCCTCAAAGACCTCCAGACACACGTAGGAAAGGAAACCTTTATAAGCCGATGCAGAGAAGAGAAACAAGCAGCTGACGGTCCACAGCAGGCAAACCCCGACAGGCCCTGGGCGTGTGTATGGGGGGGGGAGGGGCACAGGGAGGGGGGGTCAGCAGCAGCCAGCAGCCCCTCTGCCTCCTCCGGAGGGAGGAGGACGGTGGTCTGTGGGGGGGCAGGTCTCGTTGCTGGCCTGACCAGAGCTTCCCGGGGATGAGAGGCGGCCGAGGAACTTCGATCTCCTTCTAGGCCAGGCTCTTGGCTCCCTTCCAGAGCCCCTTCCTGGGCTTTCCTCCCCTTCTGCAGTTGTGGGGAGGGGGGCAGGCAGAAAAGCCACCCCGTCCCCAACTAAAGGGGCTTCTTCAGCACAGGACTCGGACAGCAAAACAGCTCACACTGCGGAGGGGGAGGGGAACGGGGAACAACCACACCTGGGGGCTCCAGAGCACCCCCAGCCCCCCGAGGCAGGATGTGGGCGGGGCCTGCCCAGAGCTTCACTCCGAAAGCTGCCTGGGGGGGGGGGCAGGGGAGGCGCCCGTCTGTCCGTCTGAGGGGCCCTGGGGACAGTAGGGAGGCCTTGCCGAAAGGGAACAGGGATCCCCACTTCCTGCATGTGGGAAGGACAGACAGACACCCGAAGCATGTTCAGCACCCCCTCCCCAAATTACCAACAAAGATTCACAGGGGGGAGGGGGGTCTCCCAAGGCCCTCGGCCCTCCGCAGCCCTCCCTTCAGCAGCCAGAGGGAGGCTCCAGCACCCGGGAGGCCTGTCACTTCGGAGTGGGGCCCGACGACGAGGACCCGAGTCCAGAGATCTGCCGCTTGTTGGCCCCCTGGCCCTTCTTGGGGGGAGAGGCAGCAGCCTTCGAGGAGGGGCCGGGCGGGGCACCCTCGGAACTTGGCTCTGGCTCCGTCGTCCTCGCCTCCTTCTTCTCTCCAAAGACTGACGGAGAGAAAGCCGATGGGTTAATGTGGGGTGGGGGGTGGAGGCAATGGGGGGGCTGCCCTTCAAAGAGGTGGGCGGGGGGGCAAGGCAGTCGCCCACTCACCTCGCTGGGAAAGCACCTGCAGGAAGCCCAGGAGTGCAAAGGTGACCAGGAAGAGGCCGATCACGTCCTCCACTGAGGGGGCCGAGGACCCTGTAGAGGAAGGCAGGTGGGGAGACCTGGAAACGAACCTCAAGTCCCTCCCCCCCAGCCCTTGAGTTTGCCCCTCCCACCAAGACAAAAATGGAAGGGGACTCCGGGATCAGGCCAGGGGTGAGGGAGCTCAGCTCCCGTCTGCTGCGCGGGGGATTTGGAGAGCCGAGTCCCACTTCAGCCCAGCCAGTCTCTTCGCCAAGGGCCCAAAGGTGCTTCCTGCACAGCCAGGCTGGACCGCACCCTTTGCCCCCCCCCATAATTCCAGGACTGGGCTGCAGAAACTGACCCCCCCATCACAAAGAAGCCCCTCCACGATGGGGCGTCCTGCAGGCTCCGGACTGACGGAAGCTCCCATCGTCTGGGGATGCACCCGAGATCCGCAGCCTGCCTCTTGTGGGGGAGCAGGGATACCAACGCCTCACACTTGTGGGTCCAAAGGGCTGCTATTGTGGCCCCTCCAGAGTGGGGACGGGGGGCCTGGTCTCCGCCTTGCGTGTTGGGTGGAGACGCGCAGCCCCTCCGGATTCTTTTGCCCTCCCGGTTCTCCTTCCAAGGTGAGGGGGAAAGACACCCTCCGCCTTCACACCCTCCCCCTCCTCTGTGCTTACCTGCCACCTTCAGCTTCAGGGTCCTCTGGAGCCCTTCCTGGCCCAGCCCCACGTGGCTCACGTGGCAGCTGTAGGAGCCCCCCTGGTCCCCTGGCTGGAGCGCTGGAAGGCGGGCAAAGCTGGTGAAGCTGCAGGTGCCGTCCGGCGCCTGCCGGTGCCCCGACTCCCACGTTTCCTGGAGGACCTGGGGGGGTGCGCCAGGGGTTTGCCACTTCCAGACCACGGAGATGCTCTGGGGGTAGTAGCCGGTGATCTCGCAGGCCAGATCCGTGTGGGTGTTGAGGGGCACCGGAAAGGGCACCGGGCGGAGGGAGACCTTGGGAGGCTCTGGGGACAGAGAGAGAAGGGGGGACAGGTCAGATGCGGGGGGGGGGGAAATGCAAGGCTCAACCCCACTTTTCCAGGGAGAAACTACTCAGTGACCCATGTGGGAAACAAACATATACAGGCTACTGATCTGTCAGGCCCAACGTGGCCTTTGGGAGATAGAATAAAGAGACCTGAACTGAAGGTTCAGATGGGATGGTTCCAAAATGCACCAGAACTCTTTGCGATCCTGATGAGCTGCTGCTAATTGCGGTTTTGCACAGCATAAATATATTTGGACCCAGAAGGACGAAACCGCGAGAAAGGAGGAGCTGAAAGGAGCCGGCGGAGAGTCTGGAGACAGTCCGTAGGGAAGGACACAGAAGGAAAGGGTGCTATGCATGCAGCGAAGCAGGAGAAGAAAGTCTAGGCATGAGTTGGGAGGCGCTGGCCAAAGCTGCTCCTTGCTGGACCTGCCTATCCCCTCTGGGCCTCGTTGCAATGGGCGGTTCCAGTAAGTTGCGCTATGAGGCCCTTCTGTCCTATGACCGCCCCATCCCCCGTCCCCCCCAAGGGCACGCAGCATATAGGGGGAGTGGGGAGCCACTTACGCACGATCTTCAGCTCCACAGCCTGCTGAGCCTGCAGGTGGGCCAGGTAGACGGAGCAGATGTAGGTCCCCTCGTGGCGCACCTGGGCACCCTTCAACTGCAACGAGACGTTGCTGCTGCCGGGGTCCATGAAGAGCTGGGGCCCCTCCTCAGCGATCGCCATGCGCTGGGCAGCTCCATCGTAGGCCAGGATCACCCGCCCGGCCCCGCCGTGCTGGTGGCGCCACTCGACCGAGAAGGCTGTGGCCGGAGCCGAGAAGCCGCAGTCCAGCAGCACGTTCTCCCCCAGCAGGGCCTCCAGCCGCGGCGTCCGGGTGAAAACTGAGAGGACGGCTGTGCAGGAGGAGGAAGAAGAGGAGGAGCAGAGGTGAGGCCCCGAGTCCAGCTGGTCAGCCAACTCCTCCCCGGCCCAGGACTTCCCACCAACTGATCTATAAATTCCCTTTCGCTTCTCCTGAGGCTTTAAAATTCTTTACTCTTTCCTAGTTTTTAAGCCCTCCTGCATTTCTTTCTTTCTTTCTTGTATCCCACCTTTACCATTCTAACAAACAGGTAGTCCTCGACTTACGGCCACAAGGGAGCCCCAAATTTCCTCAGAGACAGTTGTTAAGTGAGTTTTGCCCCATTTCACAACTTTTCTTTTTACCGTTGTTCAGTGAATCCCTGCAGTTGTTAAGTGAATCTGGCTCCCCCCATTGACTGTGCTGGCCAGGAGGTCGCAGAAGGGGATCACAGGACCCCGGAGACACTGCGACTGTCACAACTATGAGTCGGTTGCCAAGCATCTGAATCCTGGCCACGTGACCCCTGTGGAAGCTGCCATCAATGGCTGTGTCACTTTTTTCAGCGCTCTTGTAAGTTCAAATGGTCCCTCAATGAACCGTTGTAAGTCGAGGACTATATGCAACTGCAAGTGGCGGACATGTTTTTATGCTCTGTGTTTAATCTGCCCTCTTATATAAGGTGCGTTCCTGCTTGAAGGGAGGGAGGGAGGGAAAGAAAGAAGAGAAAGGAAAGGGAGGGAAGGAGGGAGGAGAGGAAAGAAGGAAAGGAGGGAAAGGAGGAGAGGAAAGAAGACAAGGGAAAAGGAAAGGGAGGGAGGGAGGAGAGGAAAGAAAGGAGGGAAGGGAGGAGAGGAAAGGAGGAAAGGAGGAGAGGAAAGGAGGGAAGAGAAGGGAAAGGGAGGGAGGGAGGAGAGGAAAGAAGGGAAGGGAGTTATCAACAAAAAGTGAACGTGAGAGATGGCGTGAAGGCAGGGCTCTCCAACCTTGGCCATTTGAAGACTCTTGGACTTCAACTCCAGAATTCCACTTTGCTGGCTGAGGAATCCTGGGAGTTGAAGTCCAAAGGCTTCAGGTGGCCAAGGTGGGAGGGCCCTGCTTTAAGGGGGGAAGGGGATTTTATTCCTGGTCTAAACAGGATCTCCCTGCCCCCACACCCAGCTGAAATCTCTCCTGCCAACCCCAATCTGTGAGAGATGCTAGACTGCAACTCCCATGCTCCCCAGCTGGCGGAGGGACGGATCTGGGCTCCACCATCTTATCTATTCCTGCGAACTAGCCGCGCTTCTCCTTGTCTGGAGAGCCCAGGAGGGGCAGCCTTTCCACCCCCATGGATACCTGCCCCGGTCGGGATGCTGGGCCTACCGGTTGCCGTGGTGACCCTGGGGACCTCCGGCTGTTTCCCGGGCAACGGCCCCTCCTGGTGCAGGATGCTGCTGACCCCAAAGTCCGCCTCGGGGTTCTGGATGGTGGCGATGACCCAGCGGCCGTCCAGCGAGCGCGGGCAGCCGCCCTTCGGCCTCGCCAGCCCGGCGGCCCAGGGCACGTGCGCCTCCCGCGGCTGGTAGGGGTTGATCTCACAGGCCACCTCGGCCTCGTCGGGGCCGGGCCGGGCGGAACGCCACCAGCGGGGCCGGGCGCCGGGCTCCCTGCCGCTCCAGAGGCTCCCGGATGGGTCTGCGCAGAGAGGAGAGCGGGAGGCTTTCAGGACCGCGGCCCCGCCGGCCCCTTCCTCCCCCCGCCCTCCCGCCCGGCTCCGTACCCAGCAGCTGGAAGGCCAGGCCGGGCTCCACCTCGGCGGGCAGGTCGGGCTCCAGGACGGCTTCGGGCAGGCGCTGCCCGGGCGGCGGCAGGATGAGCCGAGCGCGGCGCTGGCTCAACTCGCTGGGCATGACCGAGCCGCCGCCGCGGCCGGCCGCCTCCTCCACGAACCAGCAGCCCAGCTTGGCCGCGGCCGAGGGCGGCGGGGAGGCGGCGGCGGCGGCGGCCAGGGACGCACCTGCGGGGCAGACGGGATTCGCTCAGTCGGATGGCCCCGCCGCGAAAGCGAAAGCGGCCCCGCCCGAGCGGGAATCCCCGCGGCCGGAGTTCCGTGGCGCTGGCGGCCGGGTGCGAAAGGCGCCGACCGGCTGGCCATCTGGGTTGGGGTCCCCGCGGGGCCGCCGGATCCCCGCTTCCCCGCCCCCCACCGGCCAGGCCCGAGAGCCCCGCCCGCAACTCACCGAGCACCAGGAGGGCGGAGAGGAGGAGGCTCCGCTGGCCGCGGGCGGCGGCGAAGGAGGCGGCGGCCATACCGAGCGCGGCGGACGGGCAGGCGAGGACCGGGAGCTGCAGAGCGACGACGCGGCGCGATCTACTTCGACGCGGGTCACTTTCACTTTCGGCGGAGGAGGAAGGGGAGGCGCCCGAGCCGGGCCAAGGCCGGCCCCGCTGCGTCCCGGGACGCGGCTGCCAAGAGGCTGGGTCGGCTATTCTGCTGGGCGGGACAAAGGCGAGTCCCCGGCCGAGGGAGGCGAGCGCAGCCAGTCGCCCTTCCGGAGGGAAGCCCCTCGCCCCACCCCAATCCCCCGATGTCGCGGGGTTTCCCGCGGGGCCGGTTGGTGCCAGCTGGCCGGATGACTCTTCCCCGGAGTTCTGGGAGGCAACTCTCCAAGCAGGGGCCAGCCAGGCCAGGCCAGGCCCGGGATGGGAGGCCAGCAGGAGATCCCAAGTTATTAGGCCGTCGGACAGGCAGGCTGGAAGGCAGGAGGGGAGGCGGACTGCCTGGGGACAATGGCCGGATTCGCTCGGGTGCAAGTGAGCTTGTGTTGTGTGTGTGGGGTGAAAACAGGCCTGTTCAAACAGGGAACCGCAAATAAAAGGGCATCCTTGGCTCCCTGCCTGCGTTTACACCTTCACATCCCTTATACTGTCCCGATCCTCCCCCAAAACCTTCGGTACAACCACCAGGGCCGGGTGGGTGCCATAGGCCCCACTGAGGGCGAAGGGAGCCTTTGCCCCAGAATGGCCCTCTTGGGTGGGTGGGTGGGAATTGGTGCTGGTGGTGACGCCCCCACTCCCTCCGCAGTTTGGTCTCCAGCCTCCCTGGATAAAATGGCCCTCCTGACGGATGGATCCAAGCAGGACCAGGGCAGAGCTTGCAAAAGGCGGCCGGAAAAGCCACGTCCCAAAGCAGAGGCCGAACTCTGGTTTATTTGTCATTTGGGGAGGGGGCACTTTCGTTCTTCCCATCCCTTCCTGGGCCTTGGCCTCCCTCGCCCCTTTCCTCCCTCCCCTCTGGCCAGAGGCTCCAGAGGCAGGATTGGAATTGGGGCACCTGAGCCTTGGGCTCCCCTAGGCACTGAAAGGGATTGGTGGGAGGAGGAGGAGGAGGAGAGCCACCCAGGATCCCAGGGTTAGAAGGGACCTTGGGGGTCTTCTCGTCCAGTGATCGCCAACCTTTGGGGCCTCAGGGGCCACCAAACTCATAATTTTAGATCCCAGGGACCACTAACCAGTTCTGTGGGCCTGGCCTAATTTGTGGGTGTGGCTTGGTGGCCATGTGACTGACTGGGCATGGCTTGTATGTAAATATAAATATTTATATAAATATTGAATGTTTTATTTAAAAAAGAGCAACTTTTACCCAAAATCAGGCAAAGCAGGCAGGCAGATTGAGTTGCTCACAGAATCACAGATTCATTCGGTAATCTATCTATCTGCCATTGGCTAGCTCTGTCTGTCACATAAAATTTGCTTACAAGCAAACTCATAAAATTTGCTAGCAAGCAAACTCACAAAATTAACTCACAACACACCATGGATGTAAATATTGACATTTTTATAAAAAAGAGCAACTTTTACCCAAAATCAGGCAAAGCAGGCAGATTGAGTTGCTCACAGAATCATTCAATGATCTATCTGCCATCGGCTAGCTCAGTCTGTCACATACAATTTGCTTGCCGCAAATTTGCACATAATAATAGAACCTTCAGTCCTAAAGGAGGTTCGGCTGTGCTTAAAAGCAGAGCCAAAGATATAAAGACTAGCTAGAAAGCAAGAAATTCAACCATGGGGATGAGATCTTGACCCCCCACAGAAAGGGCTCGCAATCTTGGTGTCTTCCTGGATGTACGGCTATCTTTGGAAGATCACATCACGGCTGTCTCCAGGGGGGCTTTTTATCAGGTTCGCCTGATACGCCAGATGCGGCACGGTCACCCACGCCCTGGTTACCTCCCTCCTGGACTACTGTAATGCCCTCTACATGGGGCTCCCTGCGCGGAGCACCCGGAGGCTCCAACTGGTGCAAAATGCGGCCGCAGTTATGGGGGCATCAAGATATTCCCATGTGACGCCTCTCCTGTGCGAGCTGCATTGGTTACCGGTAGTCTTCCGGGTTCGCTTTAAAGTATTGGTTTTGGCCTTTAAAGTGCTCCATGGCATCGGACCAGGATATTTACAAGACCGCATTCTGCCAGTAGTCTCCCACCGACCGGTGCGCTCCCACAGAGAGGGTCTCCTTCGGGTCCCGACGGCATCTATGTGCCACCTGGTGACCCCAAGGAATAGGGCCTTCTCTGTGGGGACACCCACCCTTTGGAATGGGCTGCCCCCGGGGCTACGGACAACCATTGACCTGAGGGCGTTCAGACGTGATCTGAAAACCTGGCTCTTTGAGCAGACCGGCCTTAGCTGACTTCAAATGGGATTTTAAATAAGGGGTTTTAGAATTGATTGGTTGGGGCATGAAAATTTTAGCTCATTTTTAATCGGGGTTTTAAATTTTTAAATGGCAGCCTATAAATTAATTCTTTTTTAATTGTATTTGTATTTGTAATTTATATATATTTTAGTTGGCTGTTCACAGCTCTGAGTCCTTCAGGAGAAGGGCGGTATATAAAACTATTTAATAAATTAATAAATAAATAAATTTCCTGCTTCCTAGCTAAAATTCCTGGCACAGAACAGCTGATGGTTCAAAAAATAGCAATTTAGCAGGCAGGTTTGCCGGGTAAGGAGTGAGTGGGCGAGGAGGGTTCCCACAGGGGTGGCACAGCCTTTTGTTTCTGCACAGTCTGGATTGCTTTGGGGGTGACATTTCTCTGCGGCCCACCAAAATTTTCTCACGGCCCACCAGTTGGCAACCACTGCTCCAGTCCTATCCCTTCCTCAAGGCACGTGACACGATTACAGGTAGCCCCCCACCTCCAACTTACAACCACAAGAGGCCAAACTTTCTGTGGCTAAGTGATGTTTGTCTCATGTTGCAACCACAATTGTTAAAAGAACCTTTCCCCATTAATCAGAAGGGAGAAAAGGGGAACCCCGGGATACGGCAATTGTCCCCAATATGGGCCAGTGGCCAAGGGGCTTGAATTTTGACCACATAACCATATAAGCAGGGAAAATAGCCAAAAGTCACTTTTTTCAGGGCCCTTGTAAGTTCCAGCCGTTCGTAAAACAAACTCTGGCGGAGCAGCTGTACCAGCAAACCCAAGAACCAGCTGGGACCGTTCTCCCTCCTGCCCTCCGCTGCCCTGAGCCGAGAAGAGGGGTGGGGGTGGGGGCCAACCCTCCCTGGGTTCCTCCCTACGAGCTCAACTGGTCCCAGCTCCCCCAACTCCTCAACTCCAGGATGGCGCCAGCAAAGATCCAAGCCGAAGGGGCTTAAACAGCAATAAATATTTATAGAGAATTTCCGGCTTTCAAATTGAAGGACGTTTATCATCTCACGGAAGGAAGGGGGGGAGAAGGGGGGGGAACCTCTGAAACCTGTGGGGGAGAGAGGGAGGGGGGGCTGGTGTGATCTTCTCTGGACACACAGTTGGGCATTCAGCCATCTCAGAACTGTCCCCCTAAAGCCGCTTCCTGTGGAAAGGAGGGGCTTCTGCCCAAAAGTTTGACACAGGCACACGGGGCTGCTACATCAAGACCCCCCTCTGCAAATGGGTCAGGGGGAGGGGCATTTAGCGTCACCCTCTTCTCCCAAAAGGTTCTAGGCAAGGGCTGCCCCAGAAGGAGACCCCCTCCAGGGCAGGGCACATTGCATGATGGGAAGACAGGCCAAAGGGGGGGGATTCCTCCGTGGGGAGACAGGAGCCATTCCCAGCACCCCCTCCTGCAGAAACCAGGCCCCGAGGGGAAGCCGCAGGGCCCGTCCAGGGAAGGGCAGCACACAGCCGCGGGGCAGGCGCCTTCCTCGCAAGGAGGGCGTCAGTCCCACCGCTCACATCTTGCTGCTGCTGCTGCTGCCGGCCAAGCCCCCGTCGCTGCGGGGGGACCTCCCCGCGGCCCACTCGGCCTCCCCAGGCAGGCGGGGGGGCGAGGTCTCCTTCCGGGCGACCCCGGCAGCCGAGAGGGTCCCGGCTGCGCCCAGGCGGTGGCGCCTCTCGCAGTGGCCCTTGTGGCGCATGAAGCTGTCCCGCCACATGAATTTCTTGGCGCAGACCAGGCACTGGTAGGGCTTGAGGCCCGTGTGGGTCTTCATGTGCTCCGTCAGGTGGTGCTTCATCTTGAACTTCTTGTTGCAGACGGGGCAGTCGAAGGGCCGCAGGTTGAGGTGCATGTTGACGTGCCGGTCGCGCATGCTCTTGTGCGAGAAGGCCTTGCCGCAGTGGCAGAGGAAGATCTTGTTGCCCTCGCCGGAGGCCCCCGGCAGCTGCACTGCGCCGTGCTCCACCGAGGCCGCGGCTCCCGTCGGGCCCCCCGAGGCCCCCGCCGGGAAGAGCAGCAGCGGCCCGCCCGGCAGGTCCAGGGGCAGGAGGGCGCGCGGGGCGGGCGGCGCGGGCGGCGGGAAGGCCACGTCCTGGGAGGACTCGCAGAAGTTGACCTGCTCCTCCGGCGGGGCCGCCGCGCTTAGCGTCCGCACGTCGCTGATGCTCAGGGCGGCGGGCTCGGCCGGCTCCTCGTCCTCCTCGCAGGTCAGCACCAGCCCCTCCCCGCCCGCCGCCGCCGCCGCTCCCCGCCCGCCGCGCTCCTTCTTCACCGGCACCCACGGCCGCGGCGGGACGAGGCTGGGCCGCGCCTGGGCCGGCCGGCGGGCCTCGCTGCTGCCGGGCTCCCCGCTGCCATCGCTGGCCGCGTCGTCGTCCGGTTCGGCCGCGGCCCGGCGGGTGAAGAGGTCCGGCGGGCGAAGGCGTCGCGGGGCGGCCCGGCGGAGCCCCTCCTCGTCCCGATCGCCGCCCACGCGGAACCCGGCCCGGGGCTGCTCGGGGGCCCCGTCGCGGCGGGGGCTGAAGTAGCTGCTGCTGCTGGGCGACTGGCTCTCGCCGCCGCCGCCGCGCCCGCCGGAGGAGGAGGAGGAGGAGGCGGCGGCGTCCTGGGCGAGGTCGGGGCGGCGCTGCCGCTCCTTGAGCAGCTCCGTGCACTTGTCCACGATGTGCCACATCTGCAGGACGCTGCCCACCGTCAGGAAGTTGACCAGGTCGTCGCGGGCCATGCGCAGCCGGCCCGTATAGGCCGAGCCCAGCACCAGCTCGAAGGCGGCGGGGTCCATGACGCTGGGGAGCACCACCGAGCTCATGTTCTTCAGCAGCACCTGGTCGTGGAAGTAGGGCGAGCAGGCGGCCAGCACCGCCCGGTGCGCGCGGAAGACGCGGCCCTGCACGTGGATGGCCAGGTCGCACAGCTGCCCCTCCACCCGCTGCTGGTTCAGCGCCTCCAGCAGGGCGCTCGTCGCCTCCGGGAAGGCCACCTGCACGGCCGCCGCCTCCGCCATGCCGCCCGCGGGGCTCCGCGCCGCCCGCCCCGGCCCCCTTTACGCAGGCGCCGCCCCGCCCCCCGAGGGGAAGGAGAGGCCAGGCGGGCTCCGTGCAGAAAAATAGGCGTCTATTCTGTCTGCCCCGCCCCTCCTCCCGCCCCCTCTGCGCAGGCGCCGCCCCGCCCCGCCCCCTCCTCCCGCCCCGCCCCGCCCCCCCCGCGGGGAAGGAAGGGCCAGGCAGGCTCCATGCAGAAAAATAGGCGTCTTTATTCTCCGTCTGCCCCGCTCCTCACCCCCCCCCCACGCCCGAAGAGAAGACGGCCAGCCGCCCGCGGCTACTCCGAGTCGGAGAGGACGATGATCTCCTCCGGGTCGCACTGCGTGGCCACGCTGGTCTGGGAGGGAGGAGAGGGAGAGGTCAGTGGAGGACCCCCCCGCGCCCCGCCCCTCCCGGCGCCCTCCCCCTCCCCCCGAGCACCTACCCTGGTGACAAGGAGCAGGTCCTCCGGCGGCAGCGGCTTCTGGGGCCGGGGGCTGCCCTGGCTGCTGGAGACCAGGCCCAGGCCGGGGGAGTCCGGGCGGGTGGAGTCGGCCACGGGGCCCGGACTGCGGGGGGGCGGCCACTCCTCCTCCTCCGAGCCCGAGCTGGGCACCCTAATGCAGGCGCCGTCCCCGGCGGGGCTGGTGCTGCTGCTGATGCTGCTGATACTGCCGGGCAGAGGAGAGGCCAGTGAGACGATGGGGGGGGGGGAGACAGGCCCTCCCCTCCCCTCGGGGCCCGTACCTGCTCCTGGAGCCCTGGGGCTGCCCCCACGGCCGGCGCTTCTTGCTGGCCGGCTGCCCGTTGAGCTCCCCGTTCTCCAGCGAGTGGCTGCGCTTGGGGGCCGGGGGGGCCGGGCTCTGCTCCCCCGCTTCCTCCTCCTCCTCCTCCTCGAGCTGCAAGAGCAACTGCTGGGGAGGGGAGTCCAGGAAGCCTTCCTCCTCTTCCTCCTCCTCCTCCTCCGCAGAGAACGGGACCACCTCGGGCACCTCCAGGTCCATCTGCTGGTCAGCGTCCCCGTCCGCAGCAGGGGGGTCCTCACCTGGGGGGGGGGGGCAGAGTCACCCGAGATCACTCCCCACACGGACACCCCATCCGTCCGTGTGGGGAACCAGGGGGAGGGGAGGCTCCCAGACCAGGAGTCCCCCAGGAACTGTGGGGCCAGCAGGAGAGCCCCCTTGGGGCTATTAACGCAGGCTGACCCTGCGGAACTCATTGCCACAAGGAGGAGCCCCTTCAGGGGGGAAGGCTGGGGTCTTGCAAGAGGGAACTTCAGCCAGCCAGCCAGCCACTCAGGGTACCTGCCGCTGCTGCCGCCTCTTCCTCTTCCTCCTCCTCCTCCTCTCCACCATCCAGGCAGTGGGCCAGCTCCGTTTCTAGGTCTGACTCCGAGTCGGACTCTTCCTCCTCCTCCTCCTCTTCCTCGTCTTCCTCTTCATCCCATGTCCCCTTTTGTCTACTGACCTCCTTGGGGCCTGCGCTGTCCTAGGGCAAAGGCCGGGTATGTGGGTGGGGTGGGCTCCCACTTGCCCTCCCTCCCCCTGGGCCACAGAGGAACACGTACACGCACACACAGGCAGAACCAGGGGGTGGGATACGTCAGCCTTGCGAGAGGCAGGCGGAATCTGGAAGCCTGGGAAGAGCCAGCCGATGCCTCCTCCTCCTCTCCGCCTTGCCATCAAAGGCTGCGTGGAGGGTGGGAAACAAAGCGGGGGATAAACCTCTATGGGGAGGTGAGAGGAAATGGGAGGGGAAACCACAGCTTGACCAAGACCAGAGAAGCTCAGAACCGGTTTGTGCAGGCACCCCCGAAAGGATGGGGATGGACCCAACCGCCCCCCCAGTGTGGGGGGGGGGGGCAACTTAGTTCTAGCCGGGTTTTGCTGCTACTAGCAGCCTTTGAGGAAAGGAAAGGATGCCTTCGGCCAAAGGGAGTGGAGGGTCTTTCCTTCCGAAGGAACCCACCCAGGGCAGGCCTGACACAAACCGCCTCTGCCTTCTGTGGGACGGAAGGGCATTTGCGGCCGTTTGGTGACCCCCAGCCTGAGGGATGCTGGGCCGGGCCCAGGGCTCTTCCCCCAGCTCAGCAGCTGCCCCTTGACGTGACCCCATGGCCCAGCAGAGCTTCAGAGAATGAGTCCAGCAGGCTTGGCGGGAAGCCCTCTGGTGGCCCCTCAAAGGTGGGAGGTTAGGTCCCCCACAGTCCCCCCCCCCGGGGCTTTTTCCCCTTACCTCTCTGGCGGTGGTCCCCGAGACGGACTCCTCCGGGGAGGCTGGCTCCCCCTCCCTGGCTCTGCTGGGCTGGGGGCTTCTGCCGTCCTGCCTGGGGGGCCTAACCCCCTGCTGCTCCTCCTCGCTCTTGTCCTGCAGCTGAGCGAACTGGGTGATCACCTCCTCCAGGCGCTGCACACCCAGCGCCTGGTTGCGTTGCAGGTGCCGGGCTAGCTCCACGTCCCCCATAGCTGGATCAGTATCTGCCGGGCAGGAGACGGGCATGAGCTGACAGGGGATCCGCCTGCCTCCCCCCCACAGGACTATGGGCTCCCCTCCATGGACAGGGGGAGGCTCTTGAGAAACGGGGGGAGGGTCAAAGCCCCCCCCCCCCCCCGGAAGAGATCCCAGCCGCCCTCGCCAGGGGAAAGCAAGAGTGCCCTGCCTTTCCTCCCTCCTTCCGTCCTGACGGGCTCCTGCCCAAACCTCACCCACGGGTGTTCAGCCCAGCCATCCCATAGTCGGGGTGCTTTGGGGGGGCACAGCAGGTTACCCCCATCCCCTTTCCTTCCTTCCTGACAGCCAAAGGGAGTAGGAAGAACAAGAACAGCCGAGGGGAAGGGCCTCTTTGGCGCCCCCAGCTGGTGGCCCCAAGCAAGACCAGAAGAGGCACAACAGACACCAAAGCAGGACTCCTTGGGTTGAGGCCCTGGGGGCTCAGTCCAAGGCAGTCCCTCTGCCCCGGGTAGAACCAGGGGCCACCAAGAGTCCCCTGCAGGCCCCGGGCAACACTCACTAGGCCGATACTGGTCGGTGAGGTGGCTGCCAAAGTTGTAGACCAGGTCGAGGCGACGCCGCTCCTGCAGCCGGGCACCCACGTCCCGGAAGGCGTCGGCTGCCATGGCCTCCATCTGGCGCTTGGGCAGCCCCAGGCTGTGACGGTCGCTGGCCTTCTGCACCACCTTGAGGATGTCGGCAAAGTCCGGGAAGGCCTCCGGCTGGTTGATCAGCCGCTCTATGCGCCGGTTGACCTCCGGGTAGCGGGTTCCGCGGTAGGGAATGCGCTGCTCTATGACGCGGCCGGTCAGGCTGCTGCAGTCCTTCAGCTGGCAGAGGCGCTTGAAGACGTGCATCAGCCGGCGCTTGAGGCGGCTCTCCTGCAGGTAGGCCGAATCCTGGCTGTCCAGCTCCTCCAAGTCCAGCTCCTGCTCCTGCAGCCGCTGGATCTCGTTGGAGTAAACCCGCAGCAGGTTCTCCAGGTGGCGGATCTGCCGCTTGGAGCCCACGCAGGGCTTGGCGGGCTCCGAGGGTGTCTGGGAGGCGAGGGCAGCCGGGGCATCCTGGGCGACTGCGGGGGCGGAGGGCGTGGCCCTTCTCCTCCGCGAATGGGCCCGGAAGGTGGTGCACAGTTCATTAATGTAGACGTAGGTTTTGTCATTCCTGGCTTGCACCCGCGTCAGGCAGCGGCTCAGGACGTTGCGGAACTCCACGGAGGCCAGGTATTCCGGACTGGTCTTCTGGTGGCGGCCAGAGAGGTAGGAGATGACCTCGGGGTGGTCCTCAGTGTGCCTGGAGCAGAAGGCCACGAACTGCAGGGGGAAAGGGGCAGGACAGGCATGGCTCAAGGCATGGCTTAGACGGGCCTTTCTCCGTGGCTTCCTGCCAGGAAGAAGATGGGAGCTGGGCTGGGAGAAGACATCCCCCCTCCCCCCCCAGAAGTCTACGGGACGGGCTCCGTAGTCCCTAAGGCCCAGGGAGAGAAGCCTTCACGGGCCCAGTTGGTCAGGGTAGTAAACAGAGTAGCTGGAAGAGCGAAGAGTGCAATGGGCCCGAAGGCACAGGGGTGCTTGATTGGTTGGAGAGTGCTGGCTCCCGCATGAGATTTCTGTCCTGCATGAGGACAGAAACTACATTGGTCGTACTTTTGGATGATTTCTGGCGGGAGCAGGATGGGGGTAGTGCATCCATCCTTGCTCTACTTGACCTCTTGGCAGCTTTCGATACCATTGACCATGGGATTCTCCTGGGATGGCTTCAGGGGATGGGAGTGATGGGAGGCTTGTGCTCTCCTGGTTCACTTCCTTCCTCTGCAGCCGCTCTCAGTCAGCGTTGATAGGAGGGGAGAGATCCAGCCCTCGCCCACTGCTTTACGGGGCTCCGCAGGGCTCGGTACTCTCTCCGCTCCTGTTCAACATTTACATGAAGCCGCTGGGTGAGATCATCCGTCACCACGGACTGAGGTATCACCAATATGCTGATGAGACTCAGCTATATGTCTCGGCCCGTGGTGAATTAAGTGTTGCTGTGTCCTCCCTCTCGCAATGCCTGGAGGCTGTTAGGGGCTGGATGGGGAGCAACAGGTTGAAACTAAACCCTTGCAAGACCGAGTGGTTCTGGGTTTGGGGTTTGTTGTTTCAGGGAGAATTACCACCTTTAGTTTTGGATGGGGTGGAACTACCCCACACAGACCCTGGGCATAATCGGGGGCTTTCCTGGACTCACGACTCTTGTTCGAAGAGCAGGTGGCGGTCGTGGCTAGGAGGGCCTTTGCGCATCTGCGGGTTGTGCGCCAGTTACGCCCTTTCCTGGATCAGCGGTCCCTACTCACAGTCACTCATGCCCTAGTCCCATGATGGTGAACCTATGGCATGCCTGCCACACGTGGTACATACAGCCATTTGTTCCGGCATGCGAGCTTCAGGCAAACTTACCTCACTGCGCAAGTGCGCGCCTCACAGATAATTTTTGGCCAGTTTGAGGCCTTTTTCAGTCTCCCAGAGGCTTCAGGAAGGCTTCTGCAGACTTTTCAGGCTGAAAACTAGGCCCATTCCATGATGGAACGGGCCTAGTTTTCAGCCTGAAAAGTCTGCAGAAGCCTCTGGGAGGCCGAAAAAGGCCTCAAACCGGCTGAAAATCAGCTGTGAGGCGCAGTGCAAGTAAGGGTGTGCCGGGTGGGGATTGCGCGTGCGTGCATGGGGAGCGTGCACACTGCCTTTTGAGCACTGGCGTGCGAGCGTGCAAGCATGCGCACAATTTTTGGCACAAGAGCCCAAAAAGGTTAGCTACCACTGCCCTGGTCACTTCCCGTCTTGACTATTGCAATGCTCTCCACATGGGGCTGCCCTTGAAGAACATCTGGAAGCTCCAGTCGGTGCAAAATGCAGCGGTCCGCATGGTTTTGTGCGGACCCCGGTGTGCACGTGTCACCTCTCCTGCAGGAGCTGCATTGGTTGCCGATTTGCTTCCGGGTGCAATTCAAGGTGCTGGTTGTCCCCTTTAAAGCCCTTCATGGCTTGAGACCAGGTTATCTCATTCTATCGTTGCTAGAAATGGGCCTCTCCTCTCATATCTACTGTTGGATAAAGGACTTTCTTACTAACAGGCCCCAAACTGTTAGGATTGGGAGCTACGTTTCCTCCACTCTTGCTCTCAGCACTGGCTCTCCACAGGGTTGTGTGCTGAGCCCCCTTTTGTATTCACTCTACACCTACAACTGCACTCCCTTCTGTCCCACTATATAATAAAATTTGCAGACGACACCACGTTGGTGGGACTCATATTAGGAGGATACAAGATGGCCTATAGGTCAGAGGTTGTCAGGCTGATCTTGTGATGCAAGAGTCATAACCTCACCCTGAACATCCAAAAGACCAAAGAATTGACCATAGACTTCAGACGATGCAGAGTAGAGCCTCTCCCACTATATATCAATGGAGATTGTGTGGAAAGAGTTCATAGTTTTAAATTTCTAGGAACTCATTTCCGACAACCTTACTTGGTCGGTCCACCCTATGGCCACTGCAAAGAAGGCCCAACAGCGCCTGCACTTTCTGAGGTTGCTGAAAAAGAGTGGTCTGGGTGAGAAGTTGCTGGTTACTTTTTAGTGTTCGAGAGCATTTTGGCATACTGTGTAACAGTGTGGTACGCTGGATGCTCTGCAGTGGATAAGAAGATGCTCCAGAGAGTTATAAACACAGCACAAAAAATCATCGGTTGCTCTCTTTCTTCTTTGGAAGAGATTGCGAAGACCAGATTCCTCTCTAGAACACTAAAAATCTCCACAGATCATTCTCATCCTGGTCATTCATATTTTGAACTGTTACCATCAAGGAGGCATTTATAGGTGTCTTAAAATAAGGACTAATAGACTGAGAGTTTCTTTTTCAAGGCAATAATTGCCTTGAATCAAACAATGCATATGTGATTTAGCCCTATGTATATAGTGGCATTTTTGAACTATCCAACTTACTATATATTTTAGATAGGTTTTAGACTAGGTTTTTAATTATTATTATTTTAATTATTTTAATTTTTAAATACTCTGTAGTGTGATTGTGATGTGATGTTTGGGGCCCTGTACTGGAGTAGCTTTCAAATTTCATTGTAGAATGCAATGACAATAAAGGTATTCTATTCTATTCTATTCTGAGGGAGCATCTGGTACCAGTTGCATCTACCTGACCCATCAGAGCAGGGAGGCAGGGAATGCTGCGGGTCCCATTCCCGAGGGAGATACACCTGGAGGGACCCAGAAAAAGGGCTTTCTCCATGGTGGCTCCCCCTCTGGAACATTCATTCCTCCTAATCTCCAGCCCGCCATTCTAGCGCTCTTCTGGAAGGCCCTGAAGACCTGGTTCTGCCAGCCTGCGATGGAGCCCATCAAATGGCTCGTGTAATCTGCTGTTGTCGGGGTGGGGTATGATTCGCCCCTCCCAGATTTTGTTCTATTGTACTTTATTAATTTATTTGATTCTTTGTTAGTTTTTATTGTTTCTTTTTTAAATATGGTTTTACATTTTGTAAGCCGCCTTGAGTCGCCATGGGTGAATAGGTGGCAATATAAACAATAAACAAATAAAAGAAATGAGACAAACTGCACTGTGATTTGTTGCTGTCGGTGTAAAGTGGGGGTTATCTTTTTTCCCGCCTTTTTCTTCTGCACGCTCTGAATGCTGTCCGGTTTACCTCCCGATGTAAATGTTTACCTCACGACGTAAACGTTTACCTCATGATGTAAATGTTTACCTCACGACGTAAACATTTACCTCACAACGTAAACATTTACCTCACTACATAAATGTTTACCTCACGACGTAAATATTTACCTCACGACGTAAACGTTTACCTCATGACGTAAATGTTTACCTCACTATGTAAACATTTACCTCACAACGTAAACGTTTACCTCACTACATAAATGTTTACCTCACGACGTAAATATTTACCTCACGACGTAAATGTTTATCTCACAACATAAACGTTTACCTCACAAGGTAAAAGTTTACCTCACGACATAAATTTATGCCAGGGGTCTCCAACCTTAGCAACATCAACCCCCAGAATTCTGGGAGTTGAAGCCGCCAGGCTTAAAGTCACCAATGTTGGAAACCCCTGATTTATGCAATGCAAGTTCCCGTCAGCGTCTCCAACTTCATTCGGATAACTGCTGCGCAATTCCCTGACCAGGGTCAATGGGCACAGAAACCTTCCGGCCCCTTCTAGGAAAGGGCAATGGCCATGGGGGGAGGGGGGGCGGTGCCAGGGGAGCATAATTCCAGCCACGGAGAGACCCCGGAGGACAAGCGATTGAGTAGCTGGAAGGGTGGAAGAGGCACAAAGGGCCAGAAGGCAACTCTGTGGTCACTTGGTTAGCGAGTGCCACCTTTCTGTGCCTGAGCTGCCCCCCCACCAGCCTCTCGGACACCAGGGACCGATTCCCTGCACGGAGGGGGGGGGGGTTTGCTTGTTCACGCGCACCGGGGGGGGGGGGGGGGGGGGCTGAGTTGGGGAACCCCAATCTACACTACGATTGGCTGCTGTGGGTGTCAAAGGGAGAGGTTCCCTTTCTTCCCTCGCCCTTTGCCCTCCGGGGGTTCTGTCTTGGCTGAAAATTGGCTGTTTTACTCCAGATGCTCCTGAACCTACAGGGGGTCCTCAAGTTATGACCCCCAACATTTCTGTTGCTAAGCAAAACCCTTGCTAAGCAAATTTTGCCGCCCACTTTACGACATTTCTCGCCACGGTGGTTAAGCGAACCCTTGCATTTGCTAAATTAGCAACATGGCTGTTAAGGGCGTCCGGCTCCCCCAGCGACATTGCGGGCCAGAAGAGAATCGTGAGACGCCGGGACACAGCGACCGTCATAAATGTGAACCGGTTGCTGAGCAGCTGGATTTTGACCACGTGGCAATTGGGACAACAACGGGGTGGTGGCAAGCATGGGAAAGGGCCCCCAGCCTCTTTTTTTTCAGGGCTGTCGTAACTTTGAACGGTCACTAAACAAACTCTTGTAAGTCAAGGACCACCTGTAGCTCCTCTGCTGTAAAGATAAAGGTGGAGTATACATGTACGTGTATAAAACGGCACGGTCGGGGTCTGCCATCTGAACAAACGCGGCCCCCTGAGGGGACCCGGCTGACCCAGGGGATTCTGGGAAATGGGGAGGAGGAGGGGGGGCTCCCTCCCCCCTCCCCCCTCCCCAAAAGGGGAAAAGCTCCTGGGCCAGGAGGAGGCGAGGGGAGGGGGCAGCTTGCAGGAAGGTGGGATGGATGACCCTTGGGGTCCCCTTAGAGCCTTACGCGGGGGGCGGGGGGATCCGGCCACTCGAGGAGCCCCGTCGGTTCCCGGGACGGCACTTCCCGACCATCCGCTCACCTCCTGGAAGAGCCGCTCGTTCTCGGCGCGGAGCCCCTTCTCCCCGGCGCTGCCGTTCAGCGGGGGTAGCGGGGATGGCGGCGGCGGAGGGGCGTCGGGCCCGCAGGAGCGCTGGAGGAGGGGGGCGGCGGCGGCTGCCGGGGGCGGCGGCGGGGAGGGCGGGCCGGCGTCGTCCTCGTCGTCGTCCAAGACGATAATGCAGTCGTCGTCGGAAGCGTCGGGCGGGGAACTCATGGCCGGCGGGGCGGACCGGCGTCGGGCATCGCCGGCGGGGAAGGCAGGGGCGCTCCAAGCGGGAACCGGGTTCGTGGTGGCGGCGGCGGCGGCGGCGGCGTCCAGACCCGACGCGGCCGCTCCTCCCGCGGTGGTGGCTTTCAAGTTTCGATTACGCTCGCCTCGCCTCGCCCGGGCGTCCTCCTCCCTCCGCGCCCACTGCGCAGGACCGGAAGCGCAGGCTCCGCGCCGCCATGTTCTTGTACGGATTGGGGAGGAGGAGCCGGCCTTGTGGCCCCGCGTCTCCTCCGGCGGCAGCGCGGGCGTCTACCCCGGCGAGGACCGGCCGCGCCGGTAGACAGGTGGACCATTCCTCCGCTCGGTCCCCGCTGCGATTGGGGCGTCGCCATCTTCCCGTACGGGGCAGCGCTGCTGGCGTCTCTTGGCACGTGACCGGATATAGCTAGGTTACGCTCGGAGGCCACGCCCCCTCGGAGGGCGAGCTTTTCTTTCTGCTGCGGCTGCACTCTCGGTTCCTTCAAGCACCGGCGGGAGGGGGGAGAGGAAGAGGGAAACGCCTCCGCCTGTCAACCGCCTCAAGGCATTGCGCATGCGCTCTCTCCCGCTTGCCCGTGGGACCCGGGAAAGCCCGGCGCGGCGCCGCTTCCGGGTGTCCCGCCACCCCCCCCCCTCCCCGCGAGGGAAGCCCTTCGGGGTGGCCGGCAAGAAAAGGAAGCGTCCGGTCTGGCTTGGCGATTCGCCCCTTTTTATTCAGAAAAAAATTCAAAGCTCACCGAGAGACACACAAACACACAAAGCAGTAAAACAATTAAAAAGTACGAAGACAAGCGCCGGGGTGGGAGGGAGCCCCCCCATCACTTTCGGTTGCTGGAGGCCGAGCCGATGACGCACTCGTTCACCTGCAAGGCAAGGGGGGGGTGACGTCAGCTGCTTCCCCCCCGCAGCCCCCCCCCGGCCCCCCTCCCCCCGCAGCCCCCCCCCACTTACTTTCCTAGCGAAGCGAAGGGAGTTCAGAGACTCAGCAAAATTCTCCTCCAGGGGGGAGATGTTCACAAACATCAGCCTGGGGGGGGGGGCAGAAGAGAGCGGGGGGGGGAATTGAGTTGGGGGGGCCCCAGGGCAGCCTCTCCCGGGCAGAACCCCTCTCCCACTGCTCCCTCCCCCACCCCCCAAAAAGCCACTCACATTTTGGAGCTGCCCCCCAGTGAGTTCTGGAGCAGGTAGGTCAGCTTGCTGTTGCGGTAGGGGATGTGGGCCTCCTGGGGGAGGGATGGGGAGGTCAGGCGTGATGCTTCCGGCCCGGAGGAATCAGGGCAGAGAGGATGCCCCAGCTGCCTCCTTCCCGCCCTCCCCCAGTGCCGGTGGGGCTGCGGCTGCTACCTTGTTGCTGAGGGCGGTGATGACCAGGCCCAGGGCGGAGAGGCTGCTGTTGATGGCCTGGGTCTCCTTCAGCCGCTCCCCTGTGGACAGGGACTTGTCCAGCCGCTCGCTGCCCGCCAGGTCCACTAAGCTAAGCACCGCTGCAGGGCCAGGAAGAAAAGAGGTCAGGGGGAGGGGGGGCTCCTCAAGGGGCCCCGAGGGATCCTCGGCCCTCCCCCCCCACTCACAGGAGGTGTGGAGCCCCCGCTTGGCGTGCCTGCCCTCCACGCGCAGCTGGAAGAGGCTGTGGCTGCGAGAGGAGCGCTCGTTCAGGTTGGTCCTGGCCACGGAGCGGTGGGCCTTGGCCGTCAGCAGCAGCCTCCGGACCTGGCAAGAGAAGAGGAAGGAGGGTCCCAGGAGCCTCGCGGGAGGGAGCCCCCGGGAGAGCGTGGGGAGGGGCTGGGGAGGGGGCGCACCTCCTCCTCGGAAGAGACAGGCACGCAGGAGAGGTTGGGGACGTGCAGTTCCTCCGTGAACTGGCTCACTCGCCGGATCTCCAGCTCCCCCCCATTCTGCTCCGGCCGCAGCACCAAAAGATCCCGCAGCGACTCGTTGTAGATCTCCAGGAAGTTGGCTGTGAATTGGTACTGAGGGGGAGAGAGAGAAGGCCGGGGATTCAGGACGGAGGCCCAGAGCCCGTTCCTGATTCTGCTGGCCTGGAGGGATTGGGGTGCCCCTTGCAAAGCCCCCCCCCCCCCCCCCGCCGCCTCACCTGCCAGCCCTTGGCCTCCATCTCGCGGGAGGTTTCGAAGATGCGCCTCACGGCCCGAGGAATCACGCCGGCCGCCTCGGGGGCCGCCTCATCGGGGCCCTCCATCGTGTACGTCTTGCCGCTGCCCGTTTGACCGTAGGCGAATATGCAGACGTGGTAGCCGTCCAAGGCTGACTGGCGGAGGGAGGAGGAGGGTGAATGCCTGGCTGAGGGGGGGGGGGAAGAGCGCCCACTGCCGCCCACCAGGCACCCCTCCCCCCCCACCTGGACCAGCAGGGAGATTTCCTCGAAGACGCTCTCCTGGGAGCTGGACGGGGGGAAGACCCGGTCGAAGGTGAAGTCATAGGTAACGTCCTCCTTGCGCTCCCGGCCAATGTGGGACTGCAGGGGGAGGGAGGGAGGGGTCACATTCCTGGCTCCGTTCCACCCAGTGGTGGGACACTGGGCTCCCCCGACCCCCGATGTGTGTGTGGGGGGGGAAGGTACCTCCTCTGCCCTGGAGAGCCCAAGGCTCTTGTTGTTGTCGGATGGGAAGCGCAGGTGGCTGGCGGCCTTCTGAGCTTGCCTCTCGCTGGCCAGCAGGGGCCTCACCCGGCAGAAGACGCGGATGTTCCCCTGGGAGGCCAGAGCAAAGGGGGGGGGGGTTGTCAGGCAGCCCCATGGGGACAGAGGCATGCAGCCCCCCCCCCCCGTCCACGCAGACACATACACAACGCGGGGCAGGCTGCGCTTCCCACCTTCAGCTCCTGCAGAGCGTTGTGCAAGGAGCGTCGCTCCATCTCTCCCTGGTGCAGCTGCTCCTCCAGCAGCTCCAGCCGGGCCGTCAGCCTCTCGCTCAGCTGCTGTTCCCTGGCCAGGCTCTCTTCGGACAGCAGCAGCTCTCGCTGAGCAGCAAGGAGGGAAGGGCTTGCTGAGTCTCCCTCCGCGCCTCCCCCCCCCCCCCGAGGCAGGTTCATCAGGCTGCCCCTCCCCCCCACGGCTTTCCTGGCTGAAGGCAGAGGAAGCAAAGCCCCTCCTCCCCGCGGCCAGTCTCTTCTTGTCTCCTCCGAAGCTTTGCCCCTTGTGGACAGGGGGCAGGAGAGGGCTCCGCGTGACCAGCCTTGGCCAGAGGGAGGAAGGCCCAGCTGCTGGACGGAGGGCCAGCAGAGCCGGGTAGAAACTCCACCTTCCAGGCTGGATCGGAGGCCAAAGTGCTGCGTGCTGCTGCTGCCTTCTGCCCTCCACGCCCTGAAACCAACCTGGGCCTGGCGACAGCATGGCAGCCGCTTGACCAAACCGGAGGAGGGAGAGGAGCCTTGGCCAGTCTGGAAGGAGTCACCGCCCTCCATGTGGAGATGGTGCTTGGCCCAGGAGAGGCCCAGGGTGTGGCGAGAGGAGGGGGACGGAGGGCCGGACTTGGTGCCTGCCCTTCCTCCAGGACTCGATGGGCTGCATGCGTGACAGGGCTGTGTCCCCGGTTATCATCATCTCCATGAAAGGCAGGACCAGGGGAGAAGCGAGGCTGTCCTCTGCTGAGGCCGTCCTGGCGCCTGGGAGGCTGGCAAAGGGGAGGCCCAGCCCCTCCTCTCACCTCTCTGGCCTTCAGTTGGATGGCCTGCTCCCGGCTGCCCTCCATGAGCTCCCGGTGGAGGGCCTCCAGTTGCCCGATCCTCTGACCTTGGCTCCGGCACCGTTCCTCCAGCCGCTCCTCTTTCTCCCGCAGCTCGGCCACCCTCCGGCCGCTCTCCCTGGCCTCTTCTCGGCAGCCCTGCAGTTCAGAGGCAAGCAGACTGGCCAAGGCCGGCAGGAGGGTTAAGACCAGCGGCTGGACGCCTGCAACCCCCAGCCGCCCCCCTCGGCCGCTTCCTCACCTGGCCCGGCTGCTCAGCTCTCCGTTGCGGCCGGTGGCCTCTGCCAGCTCCTGCTGCAGCCCCCCCAGCTGGCTCTTCAGGGCCTCGTTCTCCCCCGCCAGGCCCTGGGCCCGCTCCTTGTGGGTGGCCACCTTCGCCTGGAGGTCGCTGATCTGGCCCTTCAGGTCCCAGGGGGCTCGCCTGCGCTCCCGCCCGCCCGCAGGGGCCGCAGCCGGGGCTCCTGGGGAGGAAAAGCCCGGGTGAGCGGGGGCCTGAAGGGCTGCAGGGGGGGGACGCAGGGGGGCTGCCTTACCTGGCTTGGGAGCCTCCGCCTGGACAGCCGCCCGGCGCTTCAGCCCTGCAGGAGGAGGAGGAGGAGGAGGGAGAGTGAGCGGGGCCACCGGGCTGAAGGCTCCCCCCCGCCAGGGGGATCGGCCCTTCCGCCCCCACCCATGCTTCCCCGATGCCCACCTGCGGGAGGGGCGGCTGGCAGGGCAGCGATGGTGGCCCTGGCCGAGGACCGGCGTCGTCCTGCGGGGTCAGACAGACAAGGAGGGAGGCGGAGGGGAGACCGTCAGCGGCGCCCGCAGAGACAGAGGCGGCCGCCTCACCACCCGCCCTTCCTTCGCCCTGCTGGTTACCGGAGACGCGCAGGAGGCCGCGGGGAGCCGAGGGGGCCGCTCGGGGCCGGAACCCTCCGGGGACCGCACTCGCCTGGCATGGCTGGGACGCCGCGCCCTTCGGCCCCGGGGCCGTCCCGGTGCGCGCCCGTTTCTGCGGAGGAAAAGAAGACGGAGGAGGCGGAGGCGGGAGATCAGGGGGCGCCCGCCCCCACCCCTCGCGCGCGCCCCCCCCCCGCGCCGCCCCGGCGCTCACCTGGGGCTCCGGGGGCGCGTTCTCGTCCGCCGCGGCCGCGCGCTTCCCCCGCAAGCCCGGCCGGGGCAGCCGGGAGGGGCCTTCGGGAGCCGCATGGGGGCCCAGGGGCTGCCGGGATCCCGCCCGCTCCATCGCCCGAGGCTCCGGCTTCACTGTCGCCTCCCGCGCGGGAGGCGCGATCGACGCCGCGCTCTGCACACGCTCAGAGGCGCGCAGGACGCCGCTCGGCCGCAACGTCTGAGGGATTCGAATCCGCTCCCGTCGGGCCGCTCGTGCGCCGGAGCCAATGGGAGGGAGGCGGCGCTCTCGTCCCGCCCCGGACGGCGACCAATCGCGTGAGGAGGATTCCCGCTTGCCAAGGCAGCCTGCGCGTGACGGGTCCTGTGCGTGCGCGCGCGCGCCTTGCGCCGGCCTGGAAGGAAGCCCCGCCCGGACGCCGGGCAGGCCGGGACGGAGGGGCGGGGCCCTCCCGGGGGCGGGGCCGGAGGGCTCACCCAGGGCTCCGCCCCTCCCCGACCAAAGAGGGGCGGGGCCGGTGGCGTTTTCTCGCTCCGCAGGCAGCAGCCCCGCCGGTGCAGCCCGCCGCCCCCCGTGAAGCCCCCCCCCCCCCGCCGCCGCCGCGCCCTGCCCCCCTCCCGGGGGACTCCGGAGGCCGCGCCCGGCCAGCCCGAAGGTCGCGTCAGGGCGCCGTCTGGGCTCCGACGGTCCTGCGTCACCGGCGCAGGGCCTCCCGCCAGCGGGTCTCCGGCGGCGGCGGAGGAGATGTGATGGCGAGCGAGCCCCCCGCCGCCCCGCGCGGCACCCGCAGCAGCGCCCGCCTGACCGCCGGCCCCTGGAAGCGCCCGGCCCGGCCCGCCGCCGCCCCTCCCGGCCCCGCCGCCGCCGCCGCCGGCTGGCCGCGCTTCTGGGACGGGCAGGACGTGCTGGCTCGCTGGACCGACGGGCTGCTCTACCTGGGCACCATCAAGAAGGTCAGCGGCGCCGCCCCCCCTCCGGCCCTGGGGGGAGGGGCGAGTGGACCCCGGCCGGACCCCGCTGACCCCGCCTCCCCTTCCCCCCGCAGGTGGACGCCGTCCGGCAGGTGTGCCTGGTGCAGTTCGAGGACGATTCCCAATTCCTGGTCCTGTGGAAGGACATCAACCCGGGTTGGTGCTCTCTGCCTCCCCCCCCCCCCCCCCCCGCCTGCTCCCCCCCAGGGGCTCGCTCTCCCGGAGGGGGAGGGGGCGGGGCTGCTCACGACCCTCCCCCGCAGGGAGACTCCCCCTCCAGCCACCCCGGTGACCCCCTTCCCCTCCTCCTCCTCCGCAGCGGCCGTCCCCGGCCAGCAGCCCTCCTGCAGTGTCTGCCGCTCGGAGGCCTCCAGCCCGGAGAACCGCCTGGTCAGGTGCGAGAAGTGCAGCCACGGTGAGTGCCACAGAGAGGGGGCGGGGCAGACGTGGGGGGGGGCACCCCTCCTTCCGGCCCCCTCTAACCTCACTGCCCTCTCGCAGCCTACCACCAGGAATGCCACCTGCCCCGCGTGCTCAGCGAGGCCGCCTGGACGTGCCGGCAGTGCGTCTTTGCCGTGGCCACCAAGGTGAGGGGGGGGTCCCCTGGGTGCTCTCCTGCCTCCCCCCCAGCACTGGCCCTCCTTGGCCTCAGGGTCTCCCTCCCAGGCCCCACTAGGGTGTGGAGGGGGCTCCCTCTCAGTCCCCCCTCCCTCCCTCGAGCCCGGCCTCCCCCAGGCGCCTCCCGCTTTCCTCTCTCCCCCTGCAGCGCGGCGGGGCCCTGAAGAAGGGGCCCTACGCCAAGGCCATGCTGGGCATGAAGCTGGTCCTGCCCTACCAGCTGAAGACCCTCGACTGGGACGCCGAGCACCTCAGCAACCGGCAGCAGTGCTACTGCTACTGCGGGGGCCCCGGCGAGTGAGTGCGGGGGGCAGGACGGCTGCCCTTCCTGGAAGGGGAGGAGATGGCCTGGTCGACCCAGGAAAGCCCAGCGGAGGAGGGGCAGGGCGCCTGGTCCCAGAGCTGGGAGGGGGCTTGCTGAGGTCCCCGGGCCATGCTCTGACTCTCCCCCTTTCCCTCCCGCGGCCCAGGTGGAACCTCAAAATGCTGCAGTGCTGCCGCTGTGGCCAGTGGTTCCATGAGGCCTGCACCCAGTGTCTGAGCAAGCCCCTCCTCTACGGGGACAGGTGAGCCCCCCAGCCAGGAGACCTGGGGGGGGAGGGCAGTGGGGGGGGGGCTGACCAGGCAGCGCTGACCTCTTGAACCCGGACAGGTTCTACGTTTTTGAATGCTGCGCCTGCACTCGGGGTCCTGAGAGCATCCAGCGCCTGGCCCTGCGTTGGTGAGTCTGGCGGGGAGGGGCGGCTTGGCCGAGGGAAGGGCAGGAAAGGTGGGGTCCACAGCTCCGGCCCTGGCGGATGCCCTGCTTGGATCCAAGGGGGGGCCTTGGGCGGGGGCATTCCTGGCCTTGTCCCAGGGGGCTTTTGGGGGCTCTGAGACTCCATGCTCCTCGTCCGAGGGCTGAGCCTTTCGGTGCTCTCGCTTCCCTCCTTTGCGGTGGAAGGTTGCTGGGGCCGGGCCCAGTTTTTCGGGGTCCAGAGCCACAGGTGCTGACAGCAGCTGCTCCCCTCCTCAGCCGGGGGGGGCGCTTCCCTCGGTCACTTCACAATGGCCGGGAGGGCGGCTGTTCTGGCTTTGGGGCCTGACGGAGGTGGCCAGTTTGGGGGTGACCTTTTTGAGGGAGGCTGAGCCGGTCTCTGGGAAACACTCTGGCCTCGGGAGGAAGGCCGGGCCCTGACCAGCTGAGGAGTTTTAAGCCTGGAAGGGGGGGGGTTGTAGAGGGCAAAGGTCATTCCCACAAGCCCCTCAGGCCGGCCTTGGGCTGGGAGCGCCTCTTACGCGGGTGTTGGCGCCTTGCAGGGTGGATGTGGCCCACCTCATCCTGTATCACCTGAGCATCTGCTGCAAGAAGAAATACTTCGACTTTGAGCGAGAGATCCTGCCTTTCGCCAGCGAGAACTGGGACAGCCTCCTGCTGGGGGAGGTCAGAGCAGGGGCCAGCCGGGGGGGGGGGGAGGACGAGGGGGGGACCCCTCCGCTTCCTCCCTGCTTTGCGTCGTGGTGGGGGTGGACGCAGAGCAGGTCACCCCAGGCTCCTGCCTCCGTTGGAAGAACCCGGGGCGGCACCTTCCTGCATGCCTTAGGTGAGGGGCAGGTTGGGGCTGCTAGTTCCCCCAAATAAGGCCCTTTGGTCCGGAATCCCTGGGGGCAGCGCAGAGGCCACCGACAGCAGGCCAGGAAGTGGACATTTATGGCCTAAGCAAGGCTGCTGGGCCTCCGCCCTTCAGTCCCCGGTGACCTTTGACCCCTGCAGCCACCGCCTTGGAAGCTGGGCTTTCGTATATGGAGTGTCTCCACCCAAGGGACCTCAGGCGCAGCCTTACGGGCGGGGTGGCCCCCCCTGGCCGGCCGTGTCCTTCCGATGGGTTCCACCAAGTGTCCACTCTGGGCCCCTTGGCTAAACCGGCCCCTTCAGCCTGGCAGTGGGTCCCTTTGCAGGGGGGGGGGAGAGGCTGTGTTCCCAGTGGCGGCTTTGCAGGGGGGGGGGAGAGGCTGTGTTCCCAGTGGCGGCTGTGCAGGGCTGTTGTTCATCGTCCTTCTCCTCCTCGGCCCCCCGCAGCTCTCCGAGACCCCCAAAGGGGAACGCTACAACCAGCTGATGAGCGCCCTGACCAGCCACAAGGACAGGTAAGCCTCGTTGGGGGGTTGCCAGGTGCGAACAAGCGGACCGACACCTGCAGGAAGGAGCTCGGTTGCCCTCCGCCTGTTGACAGGAATCTTCCCAGGCTAGTAAAAGCGCCCAGGAAAGGCTGCACGAGGCTCCGAGGGGACTGCGGGCTGGTTCCCCGTTGGCCCCTTCCTCCCCAACAGGGCCAGGCGAAGGTCCCGCCTTGGCCTGGCCTCCTTTCGGGGGTTCGGCCTGACGCACAAGCTCAGCCAGCCCGGAGTCTCTTCTGTGACTTGAGGCCCCGAACGGGCAGCTCATCGAACCGCTTAATCCATTTCTGCCGCTGGGCCTGTTGGGTCTCAATTTAGGGGCTTCCGAGGAAGGGCCGCTTCCTGGCTTCAGGGTCTTGGGGGAACGAAGGCTCCTTCGGGAAAGGTGGTCCAGAAGGGGGGGGGAGGGTTGAGGGCAGCCGGTGGGCTTTCCACCCCTCAGGGGCAAAGTGCCCCTCCCTCCGTTAGCGCCTGGATCTAGTTTTTAGCGCCCGTCGTCATCGCCGCACTTGTGTGTCCTGTCAGTGTGTGTCCCCGGTCTTGCGTCATGGACGGAATCTCCTCCCCAGCGTTTGGAGCTGCAGCCCCTCCCCGACGGCAGCCTGGGCTGCAGGAGTGCTGGCAGGAGCCCTCACTCTCTGGCCCCTCTGCCCCCCAGGTTCATCTCCGGGAAGGAGATCAAGAAGCGGAAGGGCCTCTTCGGGCTGCACCTGCGAGCCCCGCCCCCTGCGCCCCCCGCCCCCGAGTGCTCCGGGCCTCCTCCCTTCTCCGAGAGCAGGTGAGAAGGAGCCTCTCCGCCCCACGGGCCTCCCCAGCTGTGGGCCTGGGGAGAGGAGGAAGCTGTGTCCCCCCCCCCGGCTCCTCCCTCCCCCGGCCCCCCCCTCCATGCTGCACAGATAAGGAGGGCCCCTTACAGCTTGCTTTCAGGGCAGGGCAGGCGTGGGTTGGGGCCGCAGCCCAGGAGGGAGAGGCGCCGTCGCCCGAAGGCCCCAGGGGCAGCGTTGAGCACGGAGCAGCACAGCGCCAGGGAGAGGGAGCGGCTGAGCAGGGCCCTCACTCAGGTAAGTGGGGGGAGGGAGGGAGGGAGGGACATGGAGAGAGGAGGGGTCCCTGCCGCCCCCCCCCCCCCAGCTGCCCTTCAATGCTCTCCACACAGGAGCTGGTGCCCAGCCCGGTCAGCCCTAACCAGAGTTACGGCGGCTACGGCGGCACCTGCAGCACCTACCACTTCCGCCACACCGATGCCCGCTGCCAGGACAGGTGAGGCTGTGGCCAGGGGGTGCAGAGGGTAGGGCCACTTCACCAGGCCGGCCCCCTTTTGACGCTCCGCTCTCTGCCCCCCAGCGCTCCGATCCGGATGTTCGCCTCGTTCCACCCCTCGGCCAACACCGCAGGGACCTTGAGGTGAGCCGGGTGGCCCAGAGGGGCATGGAGGATCCCAAGGGGGAAGGGGCCCTCTGCCCAAGAGGGGAATCCGGTGTGCCTGCCTCCCGGGTCTGGGCTGAGGTTCTGCGTTGGGTTTCGGGCCCCTGCTGTAGTGCCAGGACGGGGCCTGGCAGGGTCCCTCCCCAAGGGGCATCGCAGGGCAGAGAGCAGCCCAGGTTGGGCAGGAGCCTTCACCGTCTGTGTGTCTGTGGGGGTCTTTCAGAGCAACCCCGCCCTTGGAAGCCTCTGGGCCTGCCGTGCCCTCAAAGCAGGGGGCCCCTTCCAAGCGGAAGGACTGGTTTTCCCCCAGGGGTGCAAGCAGCCCTTCCTTGGCACCAGGTAGCGCAGGGCCCAAAGTTGCCTGGGCAGGGCCCATCCCCTCGAAGGCTCCCTCAGCTGGGCGGCCAGGAGACGCTGCCCAGGAAGAGCAGAGCTTTGGCAGAGTCACCCAGGAAGTGCAGGAGGAGCCCCGGAACACTGGCCGTCTCCCCCACCGGTTTCTTCCCCACGCCCCGTGGTCACAGGACCTATGCCCCACCCGGGCAGGGAGGTCCCCAGTGCAGCTGCCACTTGCTCTGCTCCTGGCCAGGCCACCCTGCAAGGCCCCGAAGCCACCATGGCTGGGCCACCCGAGTTCTGGGTGGGAGGCACCCCGATGGCTGACGGGGCTCTGAGGGGCCCCCAGGGAGGGAGATCAGCCAGGCCCCTCCCCCTCCTCCAAAGGGGGGCACCACTGGCCCTCGGGGGGGGGCCCTGCACTAACCGCTCCCTCTTCCCTTGCAGCAGGAGCGGTGAGCCCCCCCTTGACCCTTGCGTGGCAGCCGCCCCCGCAGAGCAGCAGAGTCCGGAGCGCCCTGCCCCCGCCTTCCTGCCCTGCCCGCCGCCTCTCCTCAAGCGCCAAGCCCCACCCCCGCCCCCCGCCGTGCCCCCCTCCCTCTGCGCCCCGGCCAGCAGCAGCTACTTCGGGGCGATGGGCCGGCTGGCGAGGGGGGAGGCCGTCCGCATCCTGGCCCGGCGCATCGCCACGGACGGCAGCGTCCAGTACCTGGTGGAGTGGGAGGGGCGAGGCATGTTCTAGGCCGCCCCTCCCCCAATTCCCACAGAAGGGGGCAGAAGGGACCCTGGCCGGAGGACCCCGCCGCCCCGCCCCCCCATCCCTCCCCCTGTGGAGTGAAGCCCGAGTTCGTTTATTTTTATACTGTTTCTGAGTAAAGTTTTTCGGGAGAGTGCCCAGAGGGGCAGGGCACGGCTCCCGGGGGAGGGGGCTGCCTCCCCCCCCTGCTGCTGACTTCGTTCCAGATGCCGCTGCCCCCTCCGCGCCCCCCTCCCTTTCGCAGCCAGAGGCTGAATAAAGAGCTTCAGTGAGACTCGACTGCTGCCGCGCCATTTCTTCCAGGGTGGGGCCCCAGCCATGGGACTGCAGCTGCCGAGGGTGGGGGAAGGTCTCTCCTTTCTCCAGAGCCAGCCGCCCCTCCCCCTGTCCCACACACACACACACACACCCCCCAAGACGCAGGGAGCCGCCGTCCCGTCCCAGACAAAGGCAGATGGAAGCGAGAGCCTGGCACTGCCCCCCCCCGGGGGGGGCCTTTATTGTGGGCCCAGGCGGGTCAAGGGCCCCTCACTCGGGGGCCACGGTCTCTTCCACCCACCGCAGGTACGGGGGGTTCCCCTGCTGGATGGGGACGGAGATCACCTCGGCCACTTCGTAGGGGTGCACCGACCTGCAATCCAAAGGGGGGTGGGGGGGGTGATGTAGACGCTCAGTGTTGCCCCCTGCCCATCATCCACTGCCAGGGGGAAGAGGAGGAGGAGGAGGAGGGTCTTACCGGACAAACTCTGCCAGCGCCGAGACCCGGGAGCTGCGTGTTTTGATCATCTGGGGAAGGGGGGGGCAGAGAGTAGGGGTGAGGGAGCCCCAAATCTGCAGCCGGAGCTCCGTGAAGCAGCCTAGAGGGGAAAGCCTCCCCCCCCCTTGGTCTCCCCTTGGTGCCCCCTCCCCAATTCCTGGGCCAAACAATCCCTGCGAAGCCTGGCACGCTTTGGGTCCGCCGGGTGGGCGTTTGGAGCCCCCTTGGGTGGGGGGATCCAGGCGGGGCACAGATCAAGCGGGTCGCCTGGCCAGGCCCCCCCACTCACCAGCAGCACCTCGGCGTCCTCCTCGACGGCGTCCTTCCACCGGTAGCTGCAAGAGAGGCGGAGGGGGGAGCTGAGCCCGGGACGTCGAGCCCCCCCAGCTCCCCCCCCCGCAGCCCCCTCCCCGGGAGACTCACATGGAGGTGACTTGGGGCAGGAGGTTCACGCAGGCCGCCAGCCGCCGCTCCACCAGGGCCCTGCGGGGAGGGAGCAACCGTCAGGCCCGGCCCCCCGGCTGCAAGACCCCCCGCCCCGCGACCCTCCCCCCCGGCGCCCCCGCCCCACCTGGCGATGTCCTTGGCCACCGTCTCGTTGGGGCAGGAGACGAAGGCGGCCGAGAGGAGGCCAGGAGGAGGAGGAGGAGGCTCGGCCGCCATGGAGGAAGAGGAAGAGGCGGAGAAGAGGCGCCCGGAGAGCCGCTGCAACGCCGGCACCATCAGCAGCAGCAGCGCCGCCACCTGCGCGGAGGGAGGGAGGGGGGTGAGGGAGGGAGCGGGGGTCGCGGAGGAGGCCCCTCCCCAACGCAGCCCGCCCCCGCTCCGGCGCGGACCCCCTTACCGCGCAGGCGCCCGCGGGCATCGGCAGCCAGGCGGGGGCGCACCTCCGTCCGGGCATGGAGCCTCCCTCCCACCCCTCCGCTGCACACCCCCCTCGGCAGACACGGGATCCTCTGGCTGGCCCGGCTCCGCTACCTGCTGCCTCTCGCGTCCGCCGCTCGGCCCGCCCCGAGGTGGCGCCGCTGCCTGGCTTGACGGTCCGGTGCACCAGGGCCAAGACTCCCCCCACCCCCCCCAGCGCTGGCTCCTCCTCCGCGGTTGAGGGCAAAGGACCCTGCCCCGCACCCACATTGCTTCACCCCCTCTCGGAGGGCCCCGAGGTTGCCCTGCAGCCCAGGCTGCGCTGCCGCCCTTGGGGGGAGGGGTATCCTGAATGAGACCCCCTCCAAGAGAGCCGCCCTTCCTCGGGTCCCTTGGGCCACTGCCGCGGGGGGGGGGGCTGGTCTGGACGGGGCTGTCAGCTGGGGGGCAGCAGAGAGCAGGCGGAAAGGCCCCTCTGGGCTCCCCCCTTTGAAGGCTCCCCTGGCGGCCTCTGGCCCTGCCCCCCCTTCCAATGGGCGGCTGGGTGTCCCCAGGGCTGATGGTTTCCAAACAGCTCCTGGGAGCCATAAGGCCTCCCCCACCTCCACCCCAAACCTCTGGGCCGGGGACCTTTGTCCTGACCAGGCCTCGGGGGAGAGGGGGGGGGAGGCTGCCTTGAACCCAGGGCTTCTCCCTCCCTGAAGAGGCCGGGCAGGCGCCCCCCACTCCCTGCACCCAGGAGCCCCTCTCTTTGTTTCTCTATATTTATTTATATACGGTCACCAACCTCAGGAATGTCATTCTGGGCAGGCAAAACACAGCAATGAAAACTCAGCCATTGGCAACAGCAAGGCAGCTCTCCCTGGCCGGGGGGGGGGGGGGGGGGGGGGGTCTCCTTGAGGGGGGGCTGGATACCCCCCCCTTCCTTCCTACAGGGGTTGCATTCAGAGCCAGCTGGGCCCTTCAGGTCCGGGGCAAATAAACTGCCACCTGTTGGTTCTCTTGTCTGTTTTGTGTCGTTTTTGATTGTCCTCCCTGGGTGGTTTTACTGCGGCATTCCAATTAATTATGCCACAAACCGGGTGGGTCACTCATGAATCTTGACTGGCAAGTGAAGACAACACACAGGTTTTCCTCAGGACGAGTGGACCCAGGGCGTGTTCTGAGCCTCTCTTTTATTTGGCAACATACATAGGGGAGGGAGCAAGTATCAGTACATTGGTTACATGCATAGGGAATTATACGTACTTTCTCATAAGTAGTTACATATCTGTTGCAGGGCAGAATAATAAGTAGGTCAATGCTTTCTATAGAGCATAGCTACTGGCATAGGATGTGATTTGCCATTCTCTCATGTCCGGAGTTATCCGGGCAGGCTCTTTGGTTTGCGTTTCTGCATAGACAGCAGGTGTACAAGCTCAGCAAAGAATGTGGTTTGTCATAGGATGTGCAAATTCATATATTCAATGCAACTATATTTTCTGTATGCTACAAGCAGTACTATTTAACCATTTGCTGTAAATCCCAACATTTTACCATAGGTTTACTAAGTATTTATTAATCCATGGTCCCCTGCCTCTATTATTTTCACCAAGAACTCAAGGCGGCAAGCATAATATATGATACACCTTCCTCCTCTTTATTTTCCGGCTCCTGTGAGGTGTGCTGGGCTGAGAAAGAATGATTTATTATTTATTTTATTTTATTAAACTTATATATGACCGGCCCAAAGTCACCCTTGAGGCATTCATGGCCAGGCGGGGGATTTGAACTCACCGTCTCCCTGCTTTTTAGCTTAATGCTTTAACCACTGGACCAAACTGGCTCAGTTTTATTGGTTTTAAAAGGAGTTGGTTTTGTATGCTGTCCAGAGTCTATTGGAGTTGGGTGGCTATAATACATTTCAACGACAACAGCAGGAAGAGGAAGAAACATCGCGACCTGATATTAGATATTATTCGAAACTACCCAATTATGGATGAATCATGTGACAGTGCTACCCATTGTCATCGGGGCACTTGGCCCCATGTCCAAGAACTTGACAATATACATCAAGAAATTACAGCCTCCTGCAGTGACACCAGCAAGAGCTACAAAAAACTGCTACCTAGGACGCTGGCAGCAACCGAATCAACCATCAGTGCCTGTCAATAATATTTGGGATACATTTTTAAATGTTCCATTGACAGAATTTCATGTTTAATGAATAAAAGAGATATTATTATTATTATTATTATTAACTGCTCAAGAAGAAGCAATTTGAACTAGTGCAATCAAGGCCCGAATAGAAAAATTATTAAATGATTCCAAGTGCAAGTTTATTTATTTAGAAATTTTATATTGTCGACTGCTCATACATGGCGACACAAGGCGGCTTACAAGGAAAAAGGAAAATATTCTCAGAAAAACAGAAGAAACTCATACATTCTTGTGCCAGAAGATCACAAAAAATTATTACAAACAATGACATAACACAGTTGCCAACTGTGTTCAGAGCAACATCTGTAAAAATTACCCTGCAACCAGAATGAAAAATGGGTGGGAGCATAAAAGTTTAAAAAGTAGTCAAAAATGAGCCAGTTAAAATATTGTGGGATTCCTGAATACGGACTGATAAAGGCTTGGCTCACAACTCACCCGGTTTAACTGTGGTTGAAAAGAAGGAAACAGGATTAATTCCCAGGGCGGTGCCAAAGGTTGGCAGAAGAGAAGACAGAGAACTGCTTAAAAAAAGGTTTTAAAAAGTGTCAAGATTTGTGCTAGAAGGACACAATCTGTTGTTGGGATGGCATGCCTTCCTAGGGTACAAGGGGTATAAAACTCATGGGTACTTTAGGAGGCATTCCATATGAGAGGCATTACTGTTAAATTGGGAGAAGATTAAAAGGCAACATTATTTAAAAATTCCAGTCTGGCTATCAACTATTGAAGCATTTTCATATCCAGTAATATGTAAGATGGAACAAACAGATATGGTGAAATATTGAATGAAAAGGGTGAACTTAAATCTATGCAAGAATTAGAAGGACAAGATATAAGGATGAATTGGTTTTCATACTGTGCAACTACATTCTAGATATGATAAAGATTTTAAAACAGAAGGCTTCTATGATAAATTGACCAAATTAGAGAAAATTTTGATAGGTACTGATGAAAAGGTGATTAAAAAATTATATGGATACTTATTAGAGGTTAAACCAGAAGAAGAACAAGAAGCCATGATTGCTTGGGGGAAGAAGTTTGGATATGAGATTTAGAGAAATGGCAAAAATTGTGGTCTCAAAATTATAAAATGGCAATGTTAACAGCATATAAAGAAAATTTGTATAAGATGTTTTACAGGTGGCATTTACCCTGGCAAGAATAACAAGAATGTTCAAGAACAAATTGGAGAAATGTTGGAAATGTCATCAGATACCGGGCTCATGCTATTACAGAGGCTAAAAAATATTGGACTAAAATCCATACATGGTTGGAAAAAATGACAAAATATATATAGAGACTTTAAACCAGAGATATTTTTATTGAGTATCTTAGAGAACTGGAATATTTGATTGTAAATGTATTAACAGCGGCTAGAATTGTATTTGCTAAAAATTGGAAAAATGAGAATATTCCAGTACAAGAAGAAGTTATCAAGAAAATAATGGAATGTGCAGAAATGAGTCAATTTCGGGTTTTTCATCGGCCGAGGGCCCAGGGGAGGGGAGGGGGGGTTGCGGTGGTTATTAAGGAGGATCTGTGTCCGAGGGAAGCCACTGTGTCTCAGACGACCGGGTGTGAGCTCCTTTTTGTGAAGTTCGGTTCCAAGGTTCAGGTGGGCTTGCTGGTCGCATACCTGGCTCCCTGCTATGCGGCAGCGGCCCTGCTTGAGCTCCTTGAGGTTATAGCTGGCGTGGCGGTTGGGACCCCCAGGCTTATGGTCATGGGGGATTTCAACCTGCCATCTGCTGGCGGTACCTCGGGGATTGCCCAAGAGTTCATGGCTTCCATGACGGCCATGGGCCTGACCCAGTTAATTCGGGACCCTACTCACGTGGGAGGTCACACCTTGGATTTGGTTTTCGTCTCTGATCAGTGGCAGAGTGATCTGGGTATAGGGGATATAGTTGTAGAACCCCTGTCATGGTCGGATCACTCGCTCCTGAAGCTCGACTTCCGTTCCGCACCCCCTGACCGCAGGGAGGCGGGGCCATTAAAATGGTACCGCCCCAGGCGCCTGATGGACCCTGATAGGTTCCTGATGGAGCTTGGGCCATTTCCCGAAGCTCTCACACACGACTCGGTTGAGGGCTTGGTTGCCGCCTGGGATAGGGTGGCTGCTGGGGCCCTTGACCGGGTCGTGCCCTTGCGGCCTCTGACCCGGTGCCGATCCCAAATGGCTCCTTGGTTTTCTGAGGAGCTAAGGGAGATGAAGCGCCGGAAAAGACGCCTAGAGAGCAGTTGGAGGGCTAGCCGTTCTGAGTCTGACCGAACACTTCTACGATCTTATATTAAGACGTATTTAGTGGCGATGAAGGTGGCAAGGAGGACTTACCTCTCCACCCTTATTGCGTCCGCGGAAAACTGCCCAGCCGCCCTGTTTAGGGTGACCCGCTCCCTTCTAGAGAGGGAAGCGCGGGAGGATCCCTTACAGGGACGGCCTGAGGAGTTTTCTAGTTTTCTGCAGGATAAAATCGCTCAGATTCGGGACGAGCTGGACTCCAACTGGGCATCTCCGGGCGGGGGGGGCGGGGGTGGATATCGGTGAGGCCAGTTGGGTTGAGTTCGACCCTGTTACTATAGAAGACGTGGACAGGGTGTTGGGGGGACTGAATGCCACCACCTGTTTGCTGGACCCGTGCCCCTCCTGGCTGGTTTTGGCCACTCGGGAGGTGACACGAGGCTGGTTCCAGGGTATTATAAACGCTTCCTTGAGAGAGGGGCTTCTACCTACCGCCTTGAAGGAGGCGGTGGTGCGGCCCCTCCTCAAGAAACCGTCCCTGGACCCAGCATTGTTATTAAATTATCGTCCCGTCTCCAACCTTCGCTTTGTTGCGAAGGTTGTAGAGAGTGTGGTGGCCCGTCAGTTTCCCCGATTCCTGGATGAAGCGAGTTATCTTGACCCCCTCCAATCGGGCTTCAGGCCCGGGCATAGCACGGAGATGGCGTTGGTCGCGTTGGTTGATGATCTCTGGAGGGCTCGGGACAGAGGTTGTTCCTCTGTCCTGGTCCTGTTAGATCTCTCGGCGGCTTTTGATACTGTCGACCACAGTATCTTATTGCAGCGGTTGGAGGGGTTGGGGGTTGGAGGCACCGTATTACGGTGGTTCTCCTCCTTCCTCTCCGACCGCTCGCAATTTGTGTTAACGGGGGGGCAGAGATCGTCCCCAAGGCCCCTGCTTTGTGGGGTGCCTCAGGGGTCGGTGCTCTCGCCCCTGCTGTTTAACATTTATGTAAAGCCGCTGGGTGAGATCATCCGTGGCTTTGGGGTGGAGTTCCATCAGTACGCTGATGATACTCAGCTGTACATCTCCACCCCGGGCCACCCCAACGAAGCCGTCGAAGTGATGACCCGGTGCCTGGAGGCCGTGCGGGGTTGGATGGGTCGTAACAGGCTTCGTCTCAACCCGGCCAAAACCGAGTGGCTGTGGTTTCCTGCGCCCAGATACAGCCAGCTTATTCCTTCGCTGGCCGTGGGGGGAGAGGTTTTGACCCCCGTGGAAAGGGCACGCAACTTGGGTGTCCTCCTGGATGTACGGCTGTCTTTGGAAGAACATATTGCAGCCGTCGCCAGGGGGGCTTTTTATCAGATTCGTCTGATTTACCAGTTGCGGCCCTTTCTGGATCTGGGCGCACTTCGCACAGTCACCTCCGCCCTCGTTATCTCCCGCTTGGATTATTGCAACGCTCTCTACATGGGGCTCCCCTTGAGTCTCCGGAGGTTGCAGTTAGTTCAGAATGCAGCCGCGCGGGTGATCGTGGGCGCCCCTCGAGGCGCACACGTAACACCACTTCTCCGCAGGCTGCACTGGCTTCCTGTGGCCTACCGGATTCGATTCAAGGTGGTACTGATGGTATTTAAAGTGCTCCATGGCTCGGGACCTGGGTACTTACGGGACCGCCTGCTGCCATCAACAACCTCCCGCCGCCCAGTACGCTCCCACAGGGTGGCCCTACTGGGGTGCCGCCGCCTGACTGTTGTCGGCTGGTGGCCCCGAGAGTTCGGGCTTTCTCTGTGGGAGCTCCCTCCCTATGGAATGATCTCCCCCCGGAGATACGGGCTATGACGGATATTCTGACCTTCCGGCGCGCAGTAAAAACCCTGCTTTTCGAACAGGCCGGCCTGGCCCAGTAATTATGTTTTTTGGTTTTAATTAATTAAATTGGGGTTTTATTAGTTTTAATTTTTAACTTAAATTTTAATAGACAGCCGATTTGATTATTTAATTTATTTTTAATCGTATTTATTGTGTATCTATTGTATGCTTTTAGTGGGCTGTACACCGCCCCGAGTCCCTTTTTGGGAGAGGGAGCGGTATAAAAGTGCGATTAATAAATAAATAAATAAATAAATAATTGAGATTTGAAATTAGAGAGCAAGAAGCTAAACAATATTACAAGATATGGGACTTATTTTATCAATGGTTAGAAAAAAAACATGGAAATGAAATATTTTAGAAGATTTTACAATGTAAGTATAAATAGAACTGTAGCGAATACAACCTGAGGATATACTGGTAGGGTTTTAAATTGGTTATAATGGTTTTAGCTTTTTAAATTTTTACCTTGTTTAGTTTTATCATCACTGTATCTCATCCACTAATTTAATCTACTTTTAATTCTATTTTAAATTTGTATTTGTGTGTGTTTTTATTTGGCTGTACACCGCCCCGAGTCCCGATGGGAGAGGGGGCGGTATATAAAATCAAATAAATAAATAAATAAATATTATTGGATGGATTTATGATGATGTAATGAATGTTATAATGTAAATTAAATTAAAATGGTGAATAACTCGCATAAAATGATGGAAAAATAATAATAGTCAAATAAATGATTAATAATAATAATATACATATATGCATTAGACTGATAACATGAGAATGTATATTAATTGTAACATGAAGACTATGGAGATGAAGCACAAAAGACTTGTATCTATGTAACTGAAAGATGGTTTTATGTTTTGTTTGTGTATGTTTGTTTAAAAAATAAAATAAAAACTAAATAAAGTGTCAAGATCTGAAAACTGAAACGGAAAGGTTGGGGCATAAACTGGCTGTGCTGAGTTATCAGCCTGCCAAAATAATCTCGGACATCACTTAGAAAATCTGCCCGTTGACAAAACTTCCACCTTACGAAAAGCCACATTGTGGCCACGGATACATTACGGATGAAAGAGAGAGAGATCTGAAGCTGACGGTTGACCTGCGGGGTCCTTGGTGCCCTTTGATCTTGTTGGTTTTCTTACAGTGTTTCACTACCAAACCAGGTAATTAGAAGCGCTGATGATGTTACCTAGTTTGGTAATGAAACGTCTGCAAGAAAACCACCAAGCTCAGAGAACACCGAGGAGCTGGCTGGGGAATTCTGGGAGTTGGAAGTCCACACGTCTTAAAAGTGGCCAGGTTTTGGAGAGCCCTGCTTTAGGACATCCTAGGTTCTTAGGAAGATCTTGCATCATCAACAACCCCAGCTGAAAAACTGGCAGCTGCGACTTCATCCTGTTGTGAACAGATATTATTAAACATATCCATTATTATTAAAAATAGCAACTTGGAAATTGCTCACTGCTCGGGTAGCTAATGCAGTCCAACAGCCTCTACTGATAGTGCTCAACTTACGACCAATTGCTTAGCAACTGGTTGAAGCTCTGGAGGATCTACTTGGAAAGGGGGTACGTACGACCCAGATTTGAAATTCCAACTGGTGAGAGGGCACAATTACACAAACAAACCGTGGCTGCTCGGCAACCGGGCTGCATTTGCATATAATACTGTATTTGCATATAATATTTGCATATAAAATTGTGTGGTCATGCGACTCCATTTTACAACAGGTTTGTCAAAAACCTGTATTGACGTCCAGTTTTCTGCAAAACCGTCTCATAGCGTACCGTAAATTCACCTAAGCAGCACAGTGGTGGATTCACCACCATGGCAATCGCCTAACAACGGCCACAGAAAAGTCATAAAATCAGGATGGTGGCGATCCTGTGACCGACCCCCTTTATGACAGTCATGAGTTACGAAATGATGGGCAGGCTCCCTTACGGTCATAACTCGAGGACAAGCTATAGTTGAAAACAAGCTCTTTCTACCTGAGCATCAAAGAAGTTACCCAAACACCAGGAGAACAAAAGATCAGTCCCCGGTTGGCAATCCTAGGTTGCATTAAGAGAGGGACAGGATCAAGATCACGGGAAGTGTGAATACCGATTTATAAGGTCTTGGTAAGACACCACTGGGAATGCTGCCTCCACTTTAGGATGTCACGATGATGGAAGGATGTTGAGACTCTGGAAAGTGTGCAGAGAAGAGCAGCTAGGATGACCGGAGGCCTGGAGAGAAAAACGTAGATTGCAGGAATTGGGTTCGTCTAGTCTAGTGAAATGAAGCATTTCAGTAGTTGAGGGGCAGCCCCAAAGAAGACGGGGGGTCAACCGATTCTCCAAGGCACCAGAAGGCAAGATGAGGAGCAAATGGATGGCAACAAATCAAGGAGAGATCCAACTTAGAACCAAGGAGAAACTTCCTGACAGGGAGGAAAATTAACCAGTGGAACAACTTGCCACCAGAACATTACAATAGAATAGAAATAGAATAGAATAGGAATAGGAATAGAATAGAATAGAATATGAATTAAGAAAAGAGGAGAATAGAATATAGAATAGAATAGGAAATTGGAATAGAATACAATACAATACAATATAGAATAGGAATTAACTCTTTTTAAACTTTTCTGATTGTATGTTTTTATTGTGGCTGTTCACCACCCCGAGTCCCTTTTTGGGAGAGGGGGCAGTATACAAATCGAAATAATAAATAAATAAATAAATAAGAATAGGAATAGAATAGAATATGGAATAAGAATAGAATAGAATATAGAATAGAATATACAGTGAAACTCAAAAAATTAGAATATAGTGCAAAAGTTCATTTATTTCAGTAATGCAATTTAAAAGGTGAAACTAATATATGAGACAGACTCATTACATGCAAAGCAAGATAGTTCAAGCCGTGATGTGTCACAATTGAGATGATTATGGCTTACAGCTCATGAAAACCCCAAATCCACAATCTCAGAAAATTAGAATATTGTGAAAAGGTGCAATATTCTAGGCTCAAAGTGTCCCACTCTAATCAGCTAATTAAGCCATAACACCTGCAAAGGGTTCCTGAGCCTTTAAATGGTCTCTCAGTCTGGTTCAGGAGGAATCACAATCATGGGAAAGTCTGCTGACCTGACAGTTGTGCAGAAAACCATCATTGACACCCTCCATAAGGAGGGAAAGCCTCCAAAGGTAATTGCAAAAGAAGTTGGATGTTCCCAAAGTGCTGTATCAAAGCACGTTAATAGAAAGTTATGTGGAAGGGAAAAGTGTGGAAGAAAAAGGTGCACAAGCAGCAGGGATGACCGCAGCCTGGAGAGGATTGTCAGGAAAAGGACATTCAAAAGTGTTGGGGACTTTCACAAGGAGTGGACTGAGGCTGGAGTCAGTGCATCAAGAGCCACCACACACAAATGGATCCTGGACATGGGCTTCAAATGTCGCATTCCTCGTCAGAAGCGTCTTACCTGGGCTAAAGAAAAACAGAACTGGTCTGTTGCTCAGTGGTCCAAAGTCCTCTTTTCTGATGAGAGCAACTTTTGCATCTCATTTGGAAACCAAGGACCCAGAGTCTGGAGGAAGAATGGAGAGGCACACACTGCAAGATGCTTGAAGTCCAGTGTGAAGTTTTCACAGTCTGTGTTGATTTGGGGAGCCATGTCATCTGCTGGTGTTGGTCCACTGTGCTGCATTAAGTCCAGGGTCAACGCAGCCGTCTACCAGGAGATTTTGGAGCACTTCATGCTTCCTTCCGCAGACGAGCTTTATGGGGATGCTGACTTCATTTTCCAGCAGGACTTGGCAGCTGCCCACACTGCCAAAAGCACCAAAATCTGGTTCAATGACCGTGGGATTACTGTGCTTGATTGGCCAGCAAACTGGCCTAACCTGAACCCCGTAGAGAATCTATGGGGCATTGCCAAGAGAAAGATGAGAGACATGAGGCCGAACAATGCAGAAGAGCTGAAGGCCGCTATTGAAGCATCCTGGTCTTCCATAACAGCTCAGCATGCCACAGGCTGATAGCTTCCATGCCACGCTGCATTGAGGCAGTCATTGCTGCAAAAGGGGCCCAAACCAAGTACTGAGTACATATGCATGCTTATACTTTTCAGAGGTCCGATATTGTTCTATGTACAATCCTTGTTTTATTGATTGCAGGTAATATTCTAATTTTCTGAGATTGTGGATTTGGGGTTTTCATGAGCCATAATCATCACAATTATGACACATCACGGCTTGACCTATCTTGCTTTGCATGTAATAAGTCTATCTCATATATTAGTTTCCAGAGGTGGTATTCAGCGGGTTCTGACCAGTTCTGGAGAACCGGTAGCGGAAATTTTGAATAGTTCAGAGAACCAGCAAATATCACCTCTAATTGGAGATTTTACAATATCTTTCCCTTGCCACGCCCACCAAGCCTCGCCCACAGAACCGGTAGTAAAAAATTTTGAATTCCACCACTGTTAGTTTCATCTTTTAAGTTGCATTACTGAAATAAATGAACTTTTGCATGATATTCTAATTTTTTGAGTTTCACATGTAGAATATAATAGAATATAGAATATAATAGAAATATGGAATTAGAATAGAATATAGAATAAACTAGAATAGAATATGGAATGAGAATAGAATAGAATTCAGAACAGAACAGAATAGAAAATATGGAATAGAATAAAAATAGAATTCTTTTATTGGCCAAGTGTGATTGGATACGCAAGGAATTTGTCTTCGGTGCAGAAGCTCCCAGGGCACATAAGAAGAAAAGCTACAGCTGTCAAGAGTCAAGAGCCATCAGGTCCAACACTTAATAATGATAGTCACAGGGTCCTAATAAGCTATCGAGTCCTGCTAGGGAACGGTGCATGAAAGTGTGTGCGTGTGTGTGTGTGTCCCCGCGCACGCACACACATCACGAGGTAACCTCCCTGGCTGCAGCGGTGTGTTCTGGTCCATTGTACCCTTTACTTTTCCAGCTACCAAATTGAATGTCTTAACAACCGGGTGATTTTGGAGGCTTCTCGGAGCTCCCATATTACACCGCTCCTGCGTGAGCTGCATTGGCTTCCGGAGGCCTTCCGGGTGCGATTCAAGGTGTTGGTGACCATCTTTAAAACGCTCCATGGCTTGGGACCCGGGTATTTGCGGGATCGCCTACTGCCACCATCGACCTCCCGCCGGCCAGTGCGCTCCCACAGGGTTGGCCTCCTCAGGGTGCTGCAAGCTGGCCGATGTCGGTTGGCGGTCCCAAGGGTGTGGGACTTCTCTGTGGGAGCACCCTCCCTTTGGAATGAACTACCTACGGAGATGCGAGCCATTGCTGACCTGCGAGCCTTCCGACGCGCACTAAAGACCCATCTTTTCCAGCAGGCCGGTCTGGCCTAATGTTATGAGAAGGGTTTTTAATTTTTAACTGAATTTTTAAATTTTTATTGGGTTTTATTGGCTTCGTAGTTTTTAATTCAGCCATTTATTTAATAACTTTTAAATTTATTTTAACTTTGCTGATTGTATGTTTTTATCATGGCTGTTCACCGCCCCGAGTCCCTTTTTGGGAGAGGGGGGGCAGTATATAAACTTGATAAATAAATAAATAATAAATAAATAAATAAATAAACCTCCAAGTTCCCTTCCAACCTGTTATTCTATTATTCCGTTAAGGTGATTCTGGAAAACTGTAAGAGAAGGAAGACCAACTCGGACTGACGACAGAAAGGCATTCGACTCCCTGCCACATGAGTGGGTAATTAAGTGACTAGAAATAACAGGAGTCGGTAGAAACATCAGAAGCTTTGTGCAAAAATCAACGTTACAATGGAAGAGATGGTTTATGGTCAATGGTGAGAGCCTGGGAGAGGTTTAGCATCGAGAGAGGAATATCTATCATCACTACTGTTTGTCATTGCACTGATTCTTCTATCTACCATACTGAATAACTCAAGCTGTGGTTACCAAACATCAAAAAAATCCACCAGGTTCTCCCAACCTCCTTTACATGGAGGACGATCTGCAGATGTATGGAAAAACACCATCCGAAATAGAATTGCTGCTCAACATTGTCTGTAAATATAGCCAAGGTATTGCAGTGAAGTTTGGACTGGGCACATGTGGCACACTCTCCATCAAACAGAGAAAAACAGTGAAAATGGAAAGAATCAAGATGCCCCACGAAAAGAACATCAAAAGTCTGGATGAAGATGATTATTACACATAGGTACCTTCCAATCTCACAACATCAAGCTTCACACTGAAGTTGGGAAAAAGATTAGCGGGGAACAACACATCAAAAGGCTGAAGAGTAAGATCTTCAATCTTTTGATGTATTCACCTCTAATCTTCTTCCTGACTTCACTGTGCTTGATGTTGTGAGCTTGAAGGATATCTATTGGGTCCAAACTCAGTGGAGCAAATAACATCAAGGCAATCAACACCTGGACAGTTCCAGTCATTAGATACACAGCTGGAACAGTGGGCTGGACTGAAGAAGAACTAAAAGCCATGGATAGGAAGACCGGAAAAATAATGACAATGAATTTCATCCTCACGGTGACTTTAACAGACTCTACTTATGTTGCAAGTATCTCAGATGGTTGAAGAAGAAGAAAGTGCTTGGAAGACAGTGAAGAAGATGCAATCAAGCTAGTGTAGTAGGAAGGCCTATTGGGTACTGCAGAGACCAAAACGGCCTGCAATAAAGGCCACGTGAAGACTAGAGAAAGGATTGCATGGCCAGCACATTAATTAAAAAAAAGAATAGCAGGGGAAAACAGATAATAACAAGGCCTGCCAATGGCTAAGTGCAGGAAAGATGATGCAGGAGACGGAGGGCTAATTCTGGCTGCAGAAGATCAAGCTTTGAGAACAAATGCACACAAGGCCAGAATGAGAAGCAACAGATAGCAAAGAAGCTGAGAAACAGTGGATCACCTGGCAAGCTGCTGCAAGAAGATCACCCAGACCGACTGTATGATAGCAGCAGCAACAACATTGGAAGGTCTGCAAGAAATATCATTTGCCCGCAAGCAAGAACTGATGGGACCATAAAATCGAGAAAGTCATAAAAAGGGGGAGATTGCTCTGGGAGTTTAGAAGACAAACAGACAGGCACCTGCCACATACTACCCCAGACTTCACAGTTGTAGTCTGGACAGTGGATATTGTCATGGCAGGAGACAGCAGACCAGGAGACCAGGAGACAGCAGAACAGAAGAGAAAGAGGTTAGGTTAGGTTAGGTTTATTAGATTTATATACCGCCCCCTCTCCGTGCGGGACTCGGGGCGGTGTACAGCCAAATTAAAAATGCAATAACAATACAATACTTAAAAACAATTTAAAAATTAAATATCGTGGCTGAGAGATAAAAATCAAATTAGGATTTAAAAACTAAAACCAATTAAAACCAATTAAAACCTATAAAAACCCTAGGCCAGACCGTCTTGATGAAATAGGTGAGTTTTCAACACGTGCCGGAAGATCAAAAGGTCAGGGATGGTCTCATCTCCGGGGGTAATTCGTTCCAGAGGGAGGGTGCCCCCAACGAGAAGGCCTGCACCCTCGGAGTCACCAGCCGTCCAGCCGGCGGCACCCCGAGGAGACCCACTCTATGGGAGCGCACTGGCCGACGGGAGATCGATGGTGGCAGTAGGCGGTTCCGTAGATACCCAGGTCCCAAGCCATGGAGCGCTTTAAAGATGGTAACTAGCACTTCGAAATGCACCCAAAAGACCACCGGGAGCCAATGCAGCTCGCGCAAGAGTGGCGTAACATGAGAGCCCCGAGAAGCCCCCAGAACCACCTGCGCGGCCGCACTCTGCACCAGTTGGAGCCTCCGGGTGCTCTTCAAAGGCAGCCCCATGTAGAGAACATTGGCATAGTCTAAGCGGGAGATAACGAGGGCAGATGTGACTGTGCGAAGCGCATCCCGATCCAGAAAGGGCCGCAACTGGAGCTGGAGAAGATCACAACATGCAAAGAATAGACATGAATAGAAATAGAACGACTGTGGTAAAGGAAAGCAGAGATGGGACCAATAGGGAAAGGCACCTTAGTTGCAACCCCAAAACAGCTGCAGCACCACTTGAGCACTATAGGCATTGACCAGCGTTAGTCAATTGCAAAAGGCGGCTTTCCTCGGAACAGCTTCCATCCTGCAGTGATACTTGTAACACCACCAAACCAGAGGTGGTCTTCAGCAGGTTCTGACCAGTTCTGGAGAACTGGTAGCGGAAATTTGGAGTAGTTTGGAGAACCGGCAAATACCGCCTCTGACTGGAGATTTCACAGTATCCTTCCCCTGCCACACCTACCAAGCCACGCCCAGAGAACCAGTAGTAAAAAAATTTGAATCCCACCACTGCACCAAACCTCTACATCTGCCTCTTCTGGGTCCTTGGGAAGCCATCAATTGGCAGGCAAAAAATGCTAAACCCAGCCTGAGCATTTGGCTGGCTGTGTGACCAACTAGAGTAACTGAAATTTCCAAAATAGTCTCCAGAATCCAAATGGGAGGCGACAAAGGCACGAGGGAGAATGAAGAGGATCTTTTCACCCAGGCGAACCTGGCCAGAGCCAGCTTCTCTTTGGGGGCAAAACTGTGGGTTGCAAAGGAGGCATTGATGGTCAACCAATCTGCACAAGGAAGTGTGACCCCAGTCAGAGCCAAGGATGAGGATCACTGGAGAAAAGGTTTTCCGTGCCCACAGCCACTCCATCTTGGTGGGACCAAGTTTGAATTAAATAGCAGAAGAACAGAGTTGAAAGAGACCTTGAAGGTCTTCTAGTCCAACCCCTTGCTTAAGCAGGAGACCCGACATCATGACAGACCAATGGCAGTCCAATCTCTTCTTGAAAGCCTCCAGGGATGATGGAGCTCCCACAACTTCCGAGGGCAACTTCGGTTCCAGTGGTTGATGGTTCTCACTGTCGGAAAAGTTCTCCTTCGCTCTAGGTCAGTTCTCTCCTTGATTCTTCCATCCATTGCTTCTTTTGATTTGCCTTCAGGTGGTTTGAAAAATAGGTTGACCCTCTCTTCTTCTGGCAAACCGTACTCAAGGAGTAGTCCTTAATGGGTCTAAGTCTACATGGAGGGTAGTAAGCAGTGGGGTGCCAGAAGCTTCCGTCTTAGGCCCAGGACTCTTCAATCAATATCTTCATTAACAACTTAGAGGAGGGAATAGAAGGGGAACTTATCAAATTTGCAGGCTATACTAAGCTGGCAGGAATAGCCAACAGCCCAAAAGACAGACTCAAGATCCAGATGGATCTCAACAGACTTGAATACTGGGCCCTATCTAAGAAAATGAAATGCAGCAGCAGCAGCAGCCCAAAAAAGCCAGTACAATCCTAAACTGCGTTAACAGAGGGATACAATCAAGTGACATAGTAATACCACTCTATAAAGTCTTAGTAAGGCCACACCTAGAATACTCATCCGGTTTTGGTCACCACACTATTAAAAAGATGTTGAGATTCTAGAAAGAGGGCAGAGAAGAGCAACCAGGATGATGAGGGGACTGGAGGCTAAATCATACGAAGAACAGTTGCAGGAACTGGACCTGGCTAGTCTAGGGAAGAGAAGGACCAGGGGAGACAGGAGAGCATCTTCCAATATCTGAGAGGTTGCTACAGAGAGCAGGAAGGGAGGTCAAGCTATTCTCCAAGGCCCTCGAAGGCCAGACAAGGAATAGATGGATGGAAACTGACCAAGGAGAGATTCAACCTGGAAATAAGGAGGAATTTCCTGACAGGGAGAACCATCAACCAATGGATGGAACAGAAGTTGCCCTCGGAAGTGGTGGGAGCTTCATCCCTGGAAGCTTTCAAGAAGAGACTGGAATGGTATGTAGGGTCTCTTGCTTGGGTGGGGTGGGGTCGGACTAAATGACCTCCAAGGTCCCTTCCAACTCTGTTATTTTGCACTCTTTATTGCAGCCCCGCAAATATTGGAACACACTGCTCCTATTCTGTCCTCACCTTATGACCAGAATTAAGCCCAAACGTCTGTTGCTAAATAAGGCAGTTGTTAAGTGAGTTTTGCCCCATTTTACCACCTTGTTGGCCAGAGTCATTAAGTGAATCTTGCGGTCATTAAGCAAATCTGGCTTCCCGCACTGACTTTGCTTGGCTGGAGCCAGCTGGGAAGGTCGCAAACGAGGACCACGTGACTTCAGGATGCGGCAACTTGTGATAAATACGTGCTGGTTGCCAAGTGCAGGAATTTTGGTCACATGACTGGTATGTGTGTGTGTGTGTGTGTGTGTGTGTGTGTATGTGTGTTGTGTGTGTGTGTGTGTGTGAATGCTGGAATGGTCGTAAGTATAGAAAGCAGTCTCCCCTGCTGTTGTAGCTGCGAATGGTTGTAAGTCAAGGATTTCCTGCAAGGGGGAAGCGATCCCCTCTCTTTATTTATTTTATTTATTTATTTTATCATATTTTTATACCGCTCCCTCTCCCAAAAAAGGGACTCGGGGCGGTGTACAGCCTACTAAAAACATATAAATACATTATAAATACAATTAAAAATATATTAAACGCGATTTTCCGGCTGTATCCCATCAGAACCAAATACAACAATATAAAATCAGGGATCTTAGATAAAAATTAAAAGTTAATTACTAAAACCCAATTTAAAACCAGAACCCATTCATTCGGCCAGGCCAGCCTGCCTAAAAAGTAGGGTTTTAACTGCGCGCCGGAAGGTCAAGATATCCGTCATAGCTCGTATCTCCGGGGGGAGATCATTCCACAGGGATCTTTGCTCTGAGGACTTCCAGCTTTGGGCAGGCATGGAAGTCTGCGTGTCGATTGCTCGGCTGTCTCAGGACTTGGCTTGCTTCGCTGATCCTGCAGTCCCTTTCTGTTGCCCAAAGACCCATCCTCCACAACCTGCTCCCCCACTATTTGAAGGCTGGCTAGCGAGGTGTTGTCAGCAGTGGTTCTACAGCAGAGTCCCGCAACCTTTCCTGCTTTGAGGGATGGCAGGGGTGGGGTGGGGGAGGGGAGGTGCCACACGCGTGGTGGGCAAGCGTGTACGGCGCCCCAGTTCCACGAGGAGCAGACACACACGCCTCGCCTGCCGTTCACGCAAATGGAGCGTGTGTGCACGCACTCACCCAGTTGGAGCCCAGCAGTCTAGAGTTGCCAAGGTTGAAGATACCCCCCTGTCCCCCCCACCACACAGACAGAAGGAGGAAGAGGGGAAAGTAGGGGACCCCCATTTGTGGTCTACACCCGTCTCACACACACACACACACACACACGGAGTGGGTTCAAGCTGAAAGCAGAACTTAGGGGGAAGATGACCTCCTTGTGCCACCTTTCTCTGGCAAAGGGGGGGGAAGGATCAGCCTTGGGTTGAGGAGCCGTAAATCCCACGTCTTCTTCTCCTCCTTCGGAAGCTGGCCTGGAAACCCCTTTGCTCCTGCTGCCAATAATTCGAATTCTGCATGGGGTCAAGCCCTGGGACGGGGGAGGGATGGGGGGGAGGAATTGAGGAACTGAATTCTGGAGATGGAGGCTAAATCTCGGGAAATGGGCAGAGGTGGCATCAGCTTGGCAAGGCGCCTCTCCCCCCCCCCCCCTTGCGTAGTCCTGGAGGCCCATTTGCACCAGGACTCTCGGTTTGACCCTGGTTGGAGGGAAGAGCATCCGCCTGGCTTCCTGCTGATCTGGAGGTGGGGATTTTAGAACAGAATATAGAGTCGGAAGGGACCTCGGAGGTCTTCTAGTCCAACCCCCTGCTCAGGCAGGCAGGAGACCCTGCACCGCTTCAGACCAAGGGCCGTCCAGTCTCTTCCTGAAAACTTCCAGAGTTGGAGCCCCCACAATTTCCTGAGGCAAGTCGTTCCACGGGTGAATTGTCCTCGCTGTCAGGAAACGCCTCCTTGGTTCTGCTTGCTTCTCTCTCTCCTTGATGAGGTTCCATTCGTGGCTTCTTCATTTTCACGGAGTGCCCAAACGATCCGGACCTTTTAGGTGACTGAAGCGACAACGCTTGAAGCTGGGACCGGGGCTGTTTGAGGGAAGGAAGAGAAGGACCAATATTTGAGGGGCTGCCCCAAAGGAGGGGGGAGGCATGTCTGCCTATTGTCCAGAGCACCTGAAGGCAGGATGGGATCCAATGGGTGGGAACTTATCAAAGACAGAAGCAACCTGGAACTAGGAGGCATTTCCTGGTGCTGAGGACAATTCAACCGCTGGAACAGAAGTTGTGGGAGCTTCAAGGCTTGCAGTTCTTCAGAAGCGGCAGGCCTGGAAGGGCCCTTCGGGGACTGAAGCGTCCAGCCTGGGCAACCAACTCAATGGGGAGCCAGGGGCCCAGGGTGCAAGGAAAAGGAGGGGAAGAGGCTGATCCAGCTGAGGAGAAGAGCCGGGTGGGAGTTGCCAGCAAAGGGGAAGGTCGGGTGTTCAGGGACCGTGAGGGGAGGGCAGAGTCTGGCGGGGCACCCAGGTTCACGGCGCTTCGAGCCCACCCGGGGCCCGCCTGCCCTGCTGCCGCCGCCGCCGGGCCAAAGGAAGCTGGGAAGGACAGAGAAGCTTCGCGTGGGGAGGAAGAGGCGACCGCGGGTTACGGGTCGATTCGGGTCCCCGGAGGCGGCAGAGGGCGGGGCGGGTGGGGGGCGCATCCCGGCGTTGAAAGCCCCCCTCCGGTCTCTGTTGCAACCGCCTGCGGAGGGAGCGGAGCTGCCGCCGCCTTTCCAAGACCCCGTCCGCAATCTCGGCTTGTCAGCAAGGGCTCCGCGGGCGCGGCAAGGAGCAGCGGGTCCCGTCCCGCCTCTCCCGATGCCGCCTTAGCCCTGGAGAGCGGCGGCGGGGCAGAGCTGCGGGCGAAGGGCAGCGGGCGGGCGCAGCAAGGGCTCCGGGGCAGCGGGAAGGCCGGGAGAAGGGCGATGGCGGGGGGAGGGTCCGGGGGGGTCCGAGGGACGTGGCGGGCCCCCTTTCGCGCTCCCGGCCTCCCGGGGGCCGCCCGTCCCGCAGCGCCCGTTGGGAGGGGGGTCCCGCCGCGGGGCAAGCCGCCTGCCCCGGGCCGCGAGAGGAGGGGCGGCGTCGGGAGCGCGCCTTCCACTTCGCCCGCGTGCCGTGATCCAGCGGCGGCGGCGCAGCTGGTGTTGCGGAGCCTCGGGACGGCCGGACGGCCTGCGCCGCAGCCTCGGCTGCCCACGGAGGAGGAGGAGGAGGAGGAGCAGCAGAAGCCGGAGCCCGCGGGAGGATCGCCAGCCCCCGCGCATCACCCGAACCGCCGCCGCCGCCGCCTCTTCCCCCGCTTTGCCCGCCGCATCCTCAGCGCCAGAGAGGCGCAGCCGGCGGCGGGCGCACCGAGGCGCCGTGTGAGCGAGCGAGCGAGAGGCGGAGGGCGGGAGGGCCGGTGCCGGGGGCCAGTCGGCCTCCCTCCCAGCTTGCCCTTCTTCCCCCGCCGCCCCCGCCTCTTCCTCCCCCGCAGGCCGGTCCTTGGGCGGCGGCGAGGGACCCGGCGGCGGATGAAGGCAGCGCCATGTCCTATGTCCCCTTCCGAGGTAGGGCGACCTTCCTCGGCGCGCGCGCGCGCGGCTGGCGCTTTTCGGGCGGGGGCGGCGACAATCGGCTTCGCTTGTGCGGCGGGCGGGGGGGACTCGGCGGCCAGGCCCCTCCCTCGGCCGCGGGGCAGAGCCTGGCGCCCGGAAGTTGGAGGGGCGACGCTGCCCGCCCGCCCGCTGCCGCTCTGCACAGCTCCGGCGCGGGGCGGGCTGCGGCGCAGGGCTGCGGCCGGCGGCTCCTCCTGGAGGTTTGACCCGGGCCGGGGCAAGAGATGCTGCGCTCCGCCCCGGGGATTCCGGCGCGCTCGGGCCTGGCGAGGCAGGTGGGAGCCAGCTGGGAAAGGGGCCCTCCAGCCGCGTGGGGACTGCGCCCTTTCCCACGCTCGCGGCTGGCCGGCGAGGCCGCGGGAGAGAAGCATCGTGGCGCTCGGCCAGCTGCGGCCGGATGGCGGCCTCCGGATCCCGGGAGAGATGGTGCGCTCTGGAACCCGCACCCGGTGATCTGGGCGCTCCGGCCTGCCGTCGGCCGACCGTAGCGGCAGGGGGGCCGGGGGAGGAGGGGGAGCCGCGGAAACGGGAGCCACCGCTGGCCCAGGCGGGCGCGCAGCCCTCGCCGTTGCGCCTGCCCTCGCCGCTGCCTTCGCCGGGGTCAGTGCCAGCGCCTCGCCCGGCTGCCACCCCGCCGAGGGCTCCCGGAGGCCCCGGGGCGGCTCCGCAGCGCCAGCCGCGCTGAGATGCCCGCTTGCCGGGCGGAAGGAGGCACCTGCTGCAGGAAGGAGCGACTGGTGGGGAGGGGGCGGACGGGCGGAGGGTCCCGGCTTCCCAAGCCGGGGCCTTTGGTGCCAACTGTGGGAGGGGGCTGCTTCTCCCGCGGACCAGCCCCTTCCTCCCACGTGCCTCGCTTGGAGGGCGAGCGGCGTTGCCAGGAGGGGAGGGGCGCGCGCCCAGCCCGGGCGGGGGGGGGGGTGGGGGCGGCCGTGGGGGAAGCTGGAGTGTCCCGGTCGGGCCAGCTGAGGTCGGCGGCCGACGGTCGCCCCTTTCAGGCCCCCCGTGCCTGGCGCCTCGTCATGGGCGACGGCATCTTTCTTAGTACCCCGAAACGCTTCTCTCCTCCCCCCCCCCGCGAGAGAGGGTCACCTTCCCCCCCCCGCCCCCTGCCTTTGCAGGCGATGGTCTGGGCGAGGGCTCCGGACCCCCCTCCCCCTTGCAATGCGAGGCCTGCTGGCTCTTCGGGAAAGGGAGGGGGCGTGATGTTGCCAGGCAACCCTGCTGAAGGATGCTGGGGGGGCAGCTCCGGCATAAAGTACATTCTCCGAGATTGGTGGCGCTGCACTGCAGGGACCCCCCCCCCCCATGGCTTTCTTCCCAAGGCAGCGGGGGGAGGGCTGTTCTTCCCCGTTTACTTGAGGGGGGGAGAATCTCCCCTTGTCCTCGGCTGGAACAGGAGGCGCAGGCAGCCGCCCAACGGGGCAGGTGGGGTGGCGGTGCTGCTGCGCCGAGGGGCCGGAAGGGAGGCAGGCCTGCCCCAGCGCCGGCGGCGGTGGGGGCTCCGCAGCCCCCTCCCTCGGCGGCCCGGCGGCCGCCGCTCCTCCTGCCTCGGGCGCCGGGTCGGGCCTTGCGCCCGGCCGGGGCTGCTCTGCGCGGCCTCTCCGTCGGCAGCCGCGGGCGCCTTTCCGGCCGGATCCCGATCAGGAGATGCGTTTCCTCCCGTTGCCTGGCGGCCGCCTTGGTGCTGCTCGCATGGCAACAGCGGAGGGGGATGGCCAAGCCTGCGGGGGGGGGGGGGGGGGGGGGGGGGGGGGGCTCCATCTTTGGGGAGGGGACCTGGCGTTCCTTATTTAGAGGCTTGCTGGCTCCTGAGGGCTGGAGGGGGGGCTCAGGAGAGTTGGGGGAGAGGAGGCCGTGGGGGCCTGGGCTGCCCCCCCCCCAGCTGCCCAGCTGCCTGCCTGCGGCTTTGGCTGTGCTGGGAGGAAGGTTGGGGGGTCGACCGAGCCCCCTCCCAGCAGAGGGCCCCTTAGAGCCGCCACGTCCCCCCTCCGGTCAGGGCTTCCACGAGGACTGCTGGGCTGGGAGGCTGGAGAGGCCCAAGGACTGGAGCCCCCCCTCCCTCCGTGCCTGCTGGGAGGAGGGTCCTGCCCACCCCCCACCCTGGGCGACAGAGTCCAGGGAGGGGAGCCTCGTCCTCAGGGGGCGTCTCAGGCAGGGAAGCCCAGGATCCCTTCCAGGTCCTGCGGCCCCCGGGGCCCAAGAAAGGAGCCATTGGGTGGGGGGGCTCTGCTTGGGGGACCCTCTCTCCCCCCCTCCTCTCTCCCTCTCCCTCCCCCTCTCTCCTTCCCCTCCCTCACTCCTTCTCCCCCACCCCCTCCCTCTCCCCTTTCTCTCCCTCCCTCTTTCCCTCTCTCCCTCCCTCTCTCCCTCTGACCTCCCTCTTTCCCCCTCTCTCCTCCCCCTCCCTCTCCCCTCTCCCCCCTCCTCCTAAGCTCAGTGTGTGTGTGAAGAGAGTCCCCTCCTGAATTGCTTGCTCTCTGCCTGTCCCACAGGGCACCCTCCTCTTAGGATCCCAATTGAGCCCAAAGTGTCTTTTGCCGGGCGAGAGTTTGGCCCCCTTCCTGCCCTTCCCTGCCACCCTCAGCCCTTAAGCCAAGGCCGCCTTCAGTCAGTGACCCGCTTGCTAAGCCAGTCTGGTCTCCCCTGGTCATCGACGTTCCTCGTCGCAAAAGCAGATCACGCTGCAATGGTCGTAAATAGGAGCCGGTTGCCAAGCCCCTGAATTGGGATCGGGTGGCTGTGGAGAGGCGGCAACGGTTGTGCGAAAAAGGGGTCCCGTCAATTTTTTCCGTGCCGTTGTAACTTTGAGCGGTCACTAAACGAAACAGAAGCCGAGGGCTTCTGTCTGTCAGCGGGCTTTCTGTGGGACTGCCCTTGGAGACGGCCCAGAGTGGGTGGTGGGCCCTGAGGGGGGCTCTGCGTTGTGTGTGTGTGTGTGTGGTTGCAACCCTTCCGTTGTGCAGCTGATGCACCGGGCTCAGTTCCAAGGGGGGTCCAGATCCCCAGCTGCCCCAGGGACTGATGGGAGGGAGGAGGGTGCCTGCCAGGGAGATCCCCCTCCCCTGCCCGATGTCTCCTTCAGGAACTGGCTGGAGGGTCGCTCTGTGAAGCCCCCCAGCTTCTCTGCTGGCCTTTTCTGTTTCCACTGTGAGCCACGCTGAGCCTTTCGGGGGTGGGCGTCAAATCTAAGGGATCAATTAATCCTCCGACCCGGCTGAGCCAAGTTGGAGTCCCCCCACCCCTGAAGGGCTGGATCTGGCCGCCAGCCCTGGCGTGGCCTGGGGACCCCCGTGCCACGGAAGAGGGGCCGGGCCGGGGTTTTGGCTACAATGCAACCAACGCAGAGTTTGCCCCCCCATTAAAACCTGTTGAGCTACCGTCGGCTGAAAAAGGTGCCTCCCCCACACCCGCGGGGCCCGATTTCAGCTTTGGAAGCCATTTGAGTTGCTCTGCAACCAGGCCCACATCTTGTGGCAAGGAGTCCCACAGGTGGACTCTGGCCTGGTCTATTCTTGCTGTCCTGGCTTTCTGTCACCCAGGGCTGGTCTTTCCTGGCGGGGCCTTTTAGCTCCCAGCAGGTGAGAGTGGATGGTGTTTCATCCCGGGGAAGAGAGAAAAATGATACATAGGAAAACCATAAGAATAACAGTAATAATAAGAATAAGAATAATAGTGTAAATAATAGGATTCCTCCCCAAATCATCAATGCACCCAAGAGCTTCGGAGCGTAGAAGCTGCAAATTGTGGTGGCAAGGAGGTCGCCCCCTCCTGGCAGGCTCTTTTCCTGCTTCTTGGGTTGAAGAGTGGGGTGGGGGCTGGCCCTGTCTTGGCAGGACCCCCCCCAATGCTTTTCAGTTGTGCCTGATGGGGCCAGGAAGCCTTCCTTCTTCCACAGAGGGAGGGAGGGAGGGAGGGAAAGAAAGAGAGAGGGAAAGAGGGAAAGGGAGGGAGAGAAAGAGAGAGGGAAAGAGGGAAAGGGAGGGAGAGAAAGAGAGAGGGAAAGAGGGAAAGGGAGGAAAAGGGGGAAAGAAAGAGAGGAAAAGAGGGAGAAGAAGAGGGAAAGGGAGAGACAGAAAGAGAGAAAAAGAGAAAGGGAGAGAGGAAAAGAGGGAAAGGGAGGGAGAGAAAGAGAGAAAAAGAGAAAGGGAGAGAGGGAAAGAGGGAGAGGGAGCCGCTCGGGGTCTCTGCCAGGGAAGGCGGCCTGGCCCGCTGAATGGGGGGGAGCAGGGGGCTTTGGGTCCCTGACCCGGGTGATGAAAGGGGGTCTTGTGAACTCAGGCCCGACCTCTGCCCACCCGGGGAGAAAAGAGGGCCGGCACAAATCCAGAGGAAGCCAGCGGTACCCTCCCCGGCGCCTGGCTGGCCTGGAGGGAGGAAGAGGGGAGAGAGCCCCCCTACACTGGGGACAGCACCCTGCGTTGGCCTCCCCCCTGGATCCGGCTCTGGGCAGGGCAGTGAAGGGGGGCAGCCTCAGAGGGAGGGGCCTCCCCAACCCTGCTTCATGCAGCCCCCCCTCCTGCCCCCACTTGGGGGGTGCAGGGGGTGACAAGTGGAGGGCCGGCTTCTCTCACGGGGAGGCCAGGGGGCCACACGGGGAAGGGTCCTGCCTGCCTCCAGCGAGGTGGCCGCTGGCTTCTCCCCAGCTGGACCGGGTGGCCATGGGGGGGCTGACCCCCCCCCAAGAGCCTCTGTCAGCCCTGCCCCTCCCCCCACCCCAAACCCAGAGAGACCTCGCGTGTGTATATGTGTGTGTGTGAGGGGCTTAGACAGATCCGTGAGGGACGTAAAGATCTGTGATTCCCCCCCTGGGGGGTTTCGGCCCCTCCCTGCCCCTCCCTGGAGCCCCCCAGGGTGGGACCTGCCTGCCCCCCTTTGCTGATGGATCCTCCCCTCCCCTCCCTTCTTCCCGGCTCTCTCTTGGCAGCCTCTCCTGGCCACTGGGGGGCAGCGCAGGGCTGGCCCAGGCCTTACACAACTCCCCGCCTGCGCCCCCCCCCCAAGCTGGATGGAGGCCCCCAGGCTGTCGAAAGGCAGGTGGGGTGGGGGTCTAAGGGGGGGTGTCACACTGGGCAGAGGCGATATCTGCTCCCTCTTCTGCTTCTGCCAGTCTGCCAGGCCTTGGCTGGATCCCCCACCCCCAGTTGGCTTGCAAAGGGGTCCTGCCTCAGTGGAGCAAGGCGCGGTGGGCAGGTGCCAACTCTCGTGGCCGGGAGGGCCACAATGACCCCCCCCAGACGCACCTCAGCCGGCAGAGGGCATTGCGAGGGGGCTGCTGCTGCTTCGGAGGGCTGCCCTGGCAGAGCTGGGCCTCCGTGCCAGGCCCTTTCGGGGGGGGGGGGAGGGGGCACCGGCCTGGCCCAGGCCTGCTTGACTCTGCCCTTCCGCTGCAGACGGGCGAGGAGCCCTGGGGTCCCGGGCCCAGTATGTCCACTCGCCCTACGACCGTCCCTGGAACGCCCCCCGATTCTGCATCATCTCTGGCAATCAGCTCCTGATGCTGGACGAGGAGGAGGTGAGAGCGGGGGGGGGGCAAGGGGGGACTGGGGGGGCCGGGCAGGGGATCCTCAGCAGGCTCCCCCAGGCTGGGCGTCCGGTGCAGGAGGTGGCTGGGGAGTCCCGGTTCGTAGCTTCCGGAGCCCAGCAAAAGTGGGGGGGGGGCGTCCTGGGGCTGAACAGCTCAGGCCTCTTTCTCTGGGCTGGGGTCTCTCCCCCCGGAGCCCCCTCGTCACGCTGGGCCCGGTCGGTGGCTCCGGCTCAGCCGTCGTGCAGCTGCCGAGATCGGGGAGGCGAACCATGGCCGGTTGGTGGGAGATTCCTCCTGTGGCTTGGGGGGAGTGTCATGGTGCTGGGGGGGCTCTGGGGAAACTCCCTCTCTTCTCCCCCTCTGACCGGGGCTGCTGTCCCCCCTTCTCCCCCCCCTAAGATTCACCCCCTGCTCCTTCGAGAACGCCAGAGGGACCCTGGGCGGAGCAAGCTTCTGCGCCGGACGGTCAGCGTCCCCGTGGAAGGCCGGCCCCACGCTGAGCACGGTAGGCAGGGGGGGCTGCGAGGGGTCGAATGGGGAGGGCCAACCTGACGGAAGCGGTGGGCTCCGTTGGATCTGCTCCGGCGGGTTTTGCGGGTTAGGGTTGTGTGTGCGTGCGTGCATGAAGAGACAGGCGGTCCTGGAGGGTCCGGGAATTGGGGTCAAGGGAAAGTTTGTCCTGGAGCCCGGCCCCAGAATTGGCCTCCTTTCACAAGGAGGGGGTCGTGTGCTGGGGAGGGGGCCCATGACTTCCTGGAGGCCCATGACTGAAGCCCTGGCCAAGGGCAGCTGCCCTTCATGTGGAATAGCCACCGGGATTGGGTGGGTGGGCTCCCTCCCCAGCCTCGAGGGGAAGGGGGTTGGGGGAGGCCCTGGAGGCCTTTGGGGAGCCCTGGAGGGGGGCACAGCTCCTCCTTCTGCCTCTTTCAGCCCCCTCCCCCAGGGACCCTGGTACACCCTGTGGGGGAGAAATGATTGGCAGGCCACCTCTCGCCCCCCAGCGTTGGCCCATGGAGGCAAGAAGGGGAGGGAAGCCCTGGAGGGGGTCCAGGGTCCAGGCGGGGCCCGGTCACCCTGACGTGGCTAGAGGCTCTTGTGAGACACCCCCCCCCGAGGCTGAGCCCCCCCATTGCAAGGCGCCAGAGGAAGGCTGGCTCTGCCCACAAGGCCACGTGGATTCCTGCTTCCGGTTGGTGGGCCCCACAAGGGCCCCTAGGGAGGGGGCAGCCTGGCCTGCAAAGGGCCACAACCCCCCAAGGCAAGGGGAATGGGGAGAGTGACTGGGGAGGGGAGGGGCGCCCCGCTTCTGCTCACCCTGGGGGCTGGAGCCCCCCTTCCCATGTGCTGGGGGAGGGGTCTCCCTGGGGAGGGGCAGTGACTCATGTCCTCAGGGAAACTCTGCAAGGGGGGGGGTGATGCATAATGGCGGCTCTCCCTGCTGAGACCCCCAATGGGGCCCTGCCAGGGCAGAGGTGACCCTTGGGAGGGGTCCCAGGCCCCGCCAGCCCTCTGCCCAGGCACTCCCAAGGGTTTCTCCGCCAGAAGCTCCTTCTCGGCTCTTCCCTGCAACGCCCCCCCCCCCCCCCCCCAGCCCCAGCCCATAATACCAAGGGCCCTGGAAAGGAGCATGACAACTGTTGCTATAGGGACCATCTCTCCGCCCCCCCCCATCTCTCTCTCTCTCTCCCCCCCCCTTTTCTGGCCCTGGGCCCTGAGTGGGGGGGCTCTGCTGAGGCTGCCCTGCTGGGGCCCCCTGCCCCCCCTCCTTCCCCCTCCCCTCCTCCCGAGCTCTGGTTGCCAGGGAGACGGGCCTGGGGCTTTGGGGCTGCTCCTGGGCCTGGCCGGCCCCCTTCCCCCCCCCCCCCCACCTGCCCCGGTCGCTACCTTCGCCTCCCCTCCCCCCCGGGTTTAAAAAAAGCATGTTGTCTTCCTGAGAAGTTGGCTTAAAAGGTTTCCATGGAAACCCCAAAGAAGAGAGGAAGGCAAAGGCGGCCTGCCGGAATGGAGGGACGCCCCCTCCCCTTGGCCGCCGGCCAGCAGCGCCCCCTGCCGGATCCGGCGAGGGAGGGAGGAGGGGAGCGCGCCCCTCCGCCCGGCCAGCCCCGCCCGCCCGGCGACCCCGCCTGACCCGGCCGGCCTTCAGCCGGAGCCCCGGCCCCCTCGCCGCCCAGGCGAGGTGGAGCCAGGCCCGCGGCGGAAGCCGCTTTCCCTGCCCGCCAGGCTGGACGGAGTCGCTGCCCGCGCCCTGCCCGGCCGGTCGGGGCGCAGGGAGCAGCAGGGCCTCCTCCGGGGCGGCCCCGGGATGCTTCCCCGGGAAGCTCCGCCCCTCCTCCGCGGCCGCCCCCGGACCGGCCTGGCGCTCTGCTGCGCTGGGAGATGCTGCCCCCGCCGCCCCCCGCTCCAAGGTAGGCCGGCCCGGCGGGGGCTGCTCCCCAGGGCTGCGCCCGCTCTCGCCCCCCAACGCCCGGGGGGTCCCGCCCGGCCCCGCCGCCGCCGCCGCCGCGCACTCCCGGCGCTGATGACAGCCGCGCGTCGCCTAGCAACGGCTGGCATGCCGGGGGAGCGCGGGGCGGGCGGGCGGCGAGCGAGGCACGAGCGCAACCAGCCGCGCGGGGACCGCAGCTCCGACGGCTGCAGCGCCGGGCGGGGGCCGCCGCCCTGCGGGCCGCGTGGAGCCCGAGGCTCCGGGCCCCCCGCCCGCCGCTCCCCCGTCCGGGCATGGGCCGCGCCCCGTAGCCGCGGGCGGCGGGGGGGCTCCCGGCGCCGGCAGGTAAGGGCCGCCCGTTCCCCGTCCGCCAGCGGGGCCGGCCTGCGGGGCGGGGGCGGCGGGGCTCCGGAGGGCCGGTTGCGCGAGGCGGGCGAGCGAGCGGGCGGGCGCGCGTGGGCAGCGCCGCTGCTGCCGTCGCCGGCGAGTGCGTGGGTGTCGCGGGCGGGCGGAGCCCCCTCGCTCGCTGCCGGCCCGGGGCGCCTTCCCGGGGAGGGGGGGGGGGCGCTGCCTCCGGGGCCGCCCGAGCAGGCCCGGCGGGGCGCGGGGTCGGCGGCGGCTCTCGCGGGCTCCCCACCCGCCCCGCGCCCTCCCTCCCTGCGGCCGAGAAGCGGAGGCGGCGGGGCGACCGCTGTGCTCTGGGCCAGGGCGGCTTTCCGGCCCCGCGCCCTCCCCCGGCTGGGCACGATGAGCTTCGGAGCTCCGGCCTGGGCAGCCTCTGTGTGAACGATGGGCGCCGATGGGTCGTCCCCCGCTTGAAGGGCCCGGCAACCGCCTCCGCCGGAGCGCTGGCACGTGGGGGACCCCGGGGGTCTCTGCGCGGCCGGTCGGACCAGGCAGTCAAGTGGCAGCTGGGCTCACGGTGGGGGGGGGGGTCCCTTCTGGAGGCAGCAGCTGCCTTTGCCTGCAGGGCTGGGGGGGCTTCTGCCCCTGGGGCGGCCTCGCTCCTCACGTGGACCCGGGAGTGCATAGAGAAGCCCCCCTCCCCATTGCTGCAGTTCTGGAGGCTGCTCTGTGTGTGTGTGAGAGAGAGCGAGCCAGGCTCTTAGCCCTGCAGGTGGGCAGCCCCAGGAGGTGAAGCTGCCGGCCAGGCGGGGCCGGGCCCTGATCCAGCAGCCTCCCTTCTCCCTTGCTTGCCTCTCCCGGGACTCCTTCCAGCTGACAGTCCAGGCAGGGGCCGGAAGGGGAGGGGCCAAGGGAGCCAAGGGGCTCTCCCTCCCTGGGGCTGCTGGGCGAAAGGCCTTCGCTCCTGGGTGGCAGAGGGGCCTGGGGAGAGGGGTGCTCCCCCAGGAGGGAGGGGGGGCATTCATTCCCCCTCCTTCCTTCCCCAGCCCCCCCCCGGGAGGGAGGGGGCAGGGGGCCCGCTCTGGCCTTGCGGGTGTGGGGGGTGGAGGCAGCGGCTCGCAGGGCTGGCGTAGCGGAGCGGCAGGCAGGCGGGCAGGCAAGACAGATGGCGGCAGAGCCCAGTGGGTGGCTCTGCGTTGTGCCAGAACGCCGGGGGGGGGGCTCTCTGCGGATCCTGGCAGCCGGTGCTGCTCCAGGGCCACAGTAGGGCCCCTGCTGCTCGTGGCGGGGGGCACGACAAAGGTCCAGGCAAGGAGGCCGGCATGACGGCAGGCGGAGGCCCAGCCCTGGCATCCCGCCAGCCCCCTTGGGAGGCAGCTCTGGCCCCCGGCTTGCCTGCGCCCCCTCCCTCCCTCCCTGAGACCCAGCGGGGCCAAGGAGGGACCAGGCTGCCAGGGGGTCCGGGAGGTTGAAGGCCAGGAGGTGGGGGACCTCTCCACCCCCCGCCGGCCCTCCTAGCTTCTCACCCCTGGCTGAGCAGCCCTGGGGGGAAGCCAACCTCCAATGGGGCTGGGAGGGGCCTAGCTGCCCCATGGGGGTCCTCTCCCCCCAGTGAGACCCTTGGACCCCCAGGCCCTCTCCAGGCCCCTCCAGCCGCTCCTCCAGGGAGGGGGTTGCATCTGTCGGCGGAGGGGGGGCTGCTTGTGAGCTGCTTCTGGGGTTGGGGGGGCCTTTAAAGGGAAAAAGAAACACATTTGTCCTGCTTTGGCGCAGGGCAGAAAAAGTGCTCAAAAGTGTTTTGAAAAGCACCCCCATTTACACCCTTTGGGGGGCCGGGGAGGGGTTGCTCCCAGAGGGAGTTGGGGGGGCCCTGACCCACGGCCAGAGGGACCTGCTCCATTCAGATCACAAAGGGTGGGGGGCTCGGGGGGTCCTGGCTGGGGTGCAGAGGGGGGGCCGTGTGCAGGGCTCCCCGTTCCTGCCCTGGGGGGGCAGCTGAGGGCTGGCAGGGAGCCTCTTCTCTGGGGGGCGGAATGGGGCAGGGGGCCCTGGGCCTTTGCTCCCCCCCCGAAGCAGCCCTTCAATGTGGGGGTGCCCCTTCAGGCGGACGCTGCCCCCTCTCTCCCCCTGCAGAGTCCCAGGCCAGCCGCTCCCGCAGGAAGAGCGTCCCTGGGGGCAAGCAGTACAGCATCAACATGGACGCCCCGCCGGCCCCCCCCTTCCGTTCCTCGGTGAGTGACACCTCCCGCCCTCCCCCTCAGCCCCCACCCTTTTCCTTCGGGGGGAGGGGTCAGCGGATCAGAGGCCGGCTGAGCCATGGGGCGCTTCCCTTCAGAGGCCATCTAGTCCAGCCCCTTGCGTCCCACATGCTAATCAGGCTGCCTGGCTGCCCCGTAACCTGCCTGGGGGGGGTGGAGGGTGGAGGGGATTCAGGACTGCATGCCCTGGGCTGTCTCCCCGCCCTCACCCACTCGCCCTGCTGGAGCCAGTCCTGTCCCCCCCGTGGGTGGAGGGAGGGGCAGAAGGGGGAGCTGCCTGCCGGATACCCCCAGAGGTGAGGGGGCCGCCTCTGTGGAAGAGGAGCAGTGGCCTTTGGGCAGGGAGATGCCATCCGGAGGCCCCCCCAGGGAAACGGGGAGTTTGGGGGTTCAGCAGCTCAGCCTCTGAGCCTGGACTTGCAAATGGCTGGAGGGATGCCTCCCCCCTCCTGCCCCCCCTCCCCCACAAAAAGCAGTCAGGTGTGGAGGTGAGGGATATCTTGGATCCAGGGAGGTCGGGGGAGTTCCCACTTCTGTCTGGCCGAGCAAAGCTGTGGAGAGCAGGGAAAGGAGGCCACCAGGAGAGGAAGGCAGAAGTTGTGGGGAAGAGTGGGCTGGCTTCAGGTCAGGTCTCTCTCTGGAGGGTCCCAGGTGGCCTCTGGGCTCCCCAGCCAGGGCATCTGTGGGGACCTCCAGCTGCCGGGCCTTGTCCAGCCACTTTCCAGAGGGGAGTCCGAGCCTTTGGGTGCCATAGCTGAGCCAGGCGCCTCCTCCCCCTCCGGGCCCCAGAGGACCCCAGCAGGTGCCTTCGGCCCTCCCGGCCCCCTCCCTCCCAGGGCCCAGGGGCTGCCGGGGGGGCTGAGCCGGGGTTCAATCTGACCGCCCGCCTCCCTCCGCCTGCTGCAGCAACAGGGTTTCCTCAGCCGCCGCCTGAAGAGCTCCATCAAGCGTACGAAGAGCCAGCCCAAGCTGGACCGCACCAGCAGTTTCCGCCAGATGCTGCCCCGTTTCCGGAGCGCTGACCACGACAGGTGGGCACCCCTGCCCCCCTGCTCCCGGGGGTGGAGAGGAGGGAGGCCCCAGGGCTGACCAGACCCCCCTCCCTCCCCCCCGGGGCCCCCCCGGCAAGGTCTGGGTGCCCTGGGTATTTTTAGTGCCCGCCTCCCTCTCTCCCCCTCCGGCTGACGGCAGCCCCGACACGCAGGGGCTGCCTCCACTTACGCGGCTGGGCTAAATATATCCCGCTGGGGGCGGCAGCTCCGAGCAGAAATGCCTTGGGGAAGTGGGGGGGGGGGGAGCAGCCGCACACGGACTCTGCCGGCTCCCTCTGGGAAGGAGCTCTGGAGCTCGGCTGGCCGGGCCTCTCCCCTGTGGCCTCCAGGGCCCAGAGGGGCTTTCCGAGAGCCTCCCTCCCCCCTTCTCCCGCTAAGATGCCCCTCTGGGGTGCAGATGCCAGGTACCCCCAAAGAGCGAGGGCTCAGCCGAAGCCCCCTCCTCCCTGGGTCCTGCTCCCCCCCCAGCCACAGTCTTCCCGCTGACTGACCTGAAACCCCCTTCTCCCCCCCCCCCTTGCAGGGCCCGCCTGATGCAGAGCTTCAAGGAGTCGCACTCCCACGAGTCCTTGCTCAGCCCCAGCAGTGCAGCCGAAGCCCTGGAGCTGAACCTGGACGAGGACTCCCTCATCAAGCCGGTGCACAGCAGCATCCTGGGCCAGGAGTTCTGCTTCGAGGTGGGGACTGGCGCCGGGCCCTCTCAGTGGGGGGGGAGAAGGGGGCTCCTGGGCCTGTGCAGAGTGCAGCTCACTCCCGCCCCTCTTCCTGCCCAGGTGACCACGTCTTCGGGCACCAAGTGCTTCGCCTGCCGCTCGGCTGCCGAGAGAGACAAGTGGATCGAGAACTTGCAGAGAGCCGTCAAGCCCAACAAGGTAACAGACCCCCCCACCAAGACCCCCCTCACGCCCACCTGCTCCCCCCGGGTGCTTTCCTCCTCCTCCCCCTGGTTGAGTGGCTTTTGGGAAGAGCCTCCTGGGTCTTTTGCTTCTCTGGGCACCCCGGGGCTGCTTCGGGGGACCCTGAATGGGGGGCCAGCTCCTCTCGGAGGCTTGGGCGGGGGGGCTGTCTCAGTCCCTTTCCCAAGAGGAGGGTGGAAGCTCCTCTGACCAGTTGGGCCAGTCCAGGTGCCTTTGGCCTGAACTGGTGCTACGGAGGAGGCTCCGACCCCTCTGGGCTCCTCCTGAAACCCCCTCCCGCAATTGACTTCCTGTGGTGGCTGCTGCTGACGGCCATGCTGGGGTGGTCAGCCGTGGGTCAGGGCGCTTTCCTTCTCCTCCATCATCATTGAATAGAACTTCCAAAGCCAGGAGGTGTTCTCACCACCTGTGGCCTCCAAGCCCACCCCCCCCCGTCTTTGTGTGCAGGTCCAGGCTATAGGAAGGGACCCCACTACCCCTTTGGAGCTGCCGGCCTGATGGGCTCCGGCCCCACCCCTCCCCCTGGCCTGGGCTGCTTGGGCAGTTGGCCTCAGTCTTGCAAGCCCCATGGTGCTGAGCCTCCTCCTCCTCCCCCCCCTTCCTGGTTTGAGGGAGACCCGCTGTTCCCTGCCAGCAGGAAGGATGGCCAGAGGTTGGCCCCCAGTGGGAGCTTTTCACTCAGCAGATCCATGGGGGGAACCTCCCTGTTGCCACCCTCCCCTTGCAGGTGTCTTGAGGGAGGAGCTAAAGGGGAGGGCCTGTCTCACTGTCCCCCTCCCTCCCTGCCATCAAACCCCTCCCCTTCCAGGGCCCATTCCCTGTTTTGTTGACCCAGGTGGAACCCCAGAGACTTGGCATCTCCCCCCTCGTTCTGAGGGAGGCTGCTGGCCCCCTTGTCTGGGGTGGGGCTGGTGATGGGGGGGGGAGTGAGTCGGGGGGGGAATCTCTGTTTGAATCGCCAGCTGCCCCTTCCTCATCCTCGGAGCCGCTGGGATTGTGATCCTCCGGGATGAGTTATTCCCCGTTGCAAAGCCCGGAAGGAAACCTCTGGAATTCCAGTGGAAGGATACGGTGGGGGCCAGGAGCAGCTGGGTTGGCACCCAGGCCCAGGTCTAGGGGGAGTTCGCTTAGCCCTCCCTGCGGGCCACCCCAAAGGGCCGAAGCTGAACCTTCAGAAGAACGCCAGACCAGCTTCTCCAGGGTCTCCGAGTGGCCCCTCTTAAGCCAGTGAAGTGGGCGATTGGCACTGATGGGCAGAAGGGCTGTGCCTCACCTGGACGAGTTGGCGGGGGGGGAACTTCCCTCCGTCCCAAGGCAATTGCTGGGCCGGGCAGCCTGGGAGATTGGCAAAAGAGGGGAGGCCCGGCTATTATTCCCCCAGAGAAAGGCTGGGGTCTGTAGGCATCGGTGGGCATGGGGCGTGAGGCCCAGAGGGAAGGAGGCCGTGGAGATCCTGACAGGACTACAGGCAACTACGATATCTGCCTGGCAGCTGGCCGGGGCACATAGATCTGCGCGTCCTCCTGCCCTCTTTCTGGGGCTTTGCAAAATGCGTCCCAGGCTGTGCCTGAAACCGGTAAGGGAGAGATGATTTCCCCTGCGGATCGTACCTGTCTGCGCCCACCTTGGGTGCCTCGTTCTTACGCTTCGTCTTCCGTTGAGCGTTTGAGACGCCCAACGCTTTCCCAAGGACAGGAGGAAGGGGACTTCCTAAGGGATAAGTTGGCCACTAACGACTTCTGTCCATTCCACGGGGATCCCTCCGTCCACTAAGCTGGCAAGAGAAAAAGGCCCTTCTGGCCAGAGGCCTTACGGGGGAAGCCGTGCTGCCCTCTGCTGGTCGAGGGGCTGCCAAACCGTTTGGCTGGTTCTCTTCCTAGCCGTAGAAGTTGGACTGACGGGTGTTTTATTTCTCCAGATCGTGGCTTGTGTGGGAATACATGTTGTCTCATCTCCTGTGGTGACTAACAGTAGCTGTACAACTCAGCCAGCAGCGACTGAGCTAACAAAACTCAGATATTCTGCCCAATCAGAGACAGGAGGCATCAGGTGTGCTGGGCAAGGGCACTGCCAGCCTGGGGGAACCAGTAGAAACGCTGCTCCGTTGATGTGCCCATGGCGGTGCCCTACGGGCCAGAAGCCGCTCTGGACCATCACTCAGCCCTGGATTTCCGGGGGTGGGTGGGTGGGACACACCTTTTCTTGTGACCCCCCCAGCTGGTGGGAAGCGAACCTCTAGAAGAGAGCCTGTCGGTCTTGCGTTGTGCTGTCGCTGCGGGTTGAACCCTGTTGAATTTGGGGTCCATTCTGAGCGAGGCCTGGAAACAGATTACTCGGCAGTCAGTTGACCCACTCATGGAACGGGGTGGGGGGGGAGGGAGGGAAGAAGGCGAGCAGCAGGGAGGGGACTTGGTTTTGTTGATAATGGTTGCGCCATCGGGACGTTGGAAGCACTAGTTGAGGGGTTGCCACGTAGAAGAGGATGGGGTCCCTCTACCCTCCAAAGCCCCGGAAGGCAGGAGAAGCAGCAACGGATGGAAACCAACCAAGGAGAGAAGCAGCCTAAACTAAGGAGACATTTCCTGACAGTGGGGACAGTCAACCAGTGGGACGGCTTGCCTCAAGAAGTTGTGGCTGTTCCATCACTGGAGGTTTTTAAGAAGATTTGTCTGAAATGGTATAGGGCTTCCTGCCTGAGCAGAGGGGGTTGGACTAGAAGACCTCCCGGGTCCCTTCCAACTCTGTTATTCCCTTATTTCCTGGTCATTGGGGTCAAGAAGGCTAACACCACCAACATTGTCTTGGCAAGAGGAGGCAGCAATTGAGAAGGTGTTGCTGAAAACTCTTTGATGGAGGAGGCAGGTGGCCTTTTTTGGCTGGCCAACTGTTGAGGCCCGACAGTGGCCAGCAGAGCTGGCAGCAGAATCGGACAGTGAGGAGGTTGGGGGAGGAACATGGGCCAGTCCTGATGAGTGCTCTGCATCGGAGGCAAAGGTGGCTCCGACAGTTATCAGCCGTCTTCGGCGTCAGAGATCAGTGGGGCAGAAGAACAGCTGGAGCCTGTTCCCAGGGTGCACATGCACAGAGCTGCCAGAAGAAGGAAACATTTAAGTAACAAGGGTCGACTTGGGAGTAAAGGCTCCGGTGGATGGTGAATGGCTCCTCCCATAGGGAATAAAGAGGAGCAACGGGGGGGTGATGTTTGCAGGAGACAATTAGTTCATTTAATTAGGGTGAAGGTTTGTTTGTGACTCCTTGGCACATATTTTTTTTGTACAGCGTTCCGCAACTCTCCAAGCCTGATAAGGTCTGTGGTTGTAAACCACTCTTGAAAGACTGTTTGCCAGGACGTTGCTGGATGCGAATGATTTTTGTTGTTGTTAGTTGCAAAGTCGTGTCCGACCCATCACAACCCCACAGGAATTCACATTAGCCTAATAAAAAGGGATTTTGTCAGGACAAGGAGTCTGCTTCGTGATTTTGTGAAGCCCAGGTCAGAACATCAGCAAAGAGGGGATGGGGAGGACCTAAGAGAGACCCCCGCTGTTGCTCTTTGAGGACTGGAGATTCTGGGTATTTAATGAAGTTTCCGAAGACCAAGAGGGGAATTAAAGAAAGGAAGAGGGTTAAGGATGCCAGGATGATCCCCAGACATTCCTCAGAAGACAGGAAGGTTGCAATTTGGAGGATACGTTGACCTCTTTCTTTCTTTTTTTTGTAAAAGTTTTATTGGGTTTTAACAAAACATAACAAATAAAACATCTTTTTTTTAAGAACAGCATGATTCCAGGTAATCACATCTCCATACAGATACAATCTCAAATACATATTCATCTTATATATTCAATTTCATATCTTAGCGCTATTTTTTCAATTTCTCAATATTTTTCTCTTACTTTCCTTAATTCTTCTTTTATAATAATCTCATTTCTTTCTAATTCAATTACATTTCTCTTCTTAGATTTCTATATCTTTCTATTCATTATACTTTCGTCTGTCCTGTTTACAATTTCATATATATTCTCTTCCATCATCATCCCAAAAGAGAGAGGGGAAAAAACCAATTCCCTCCCCTTCCAGGCCTTGAAAAACAAGATTCCCCCTACAATTGCCAATTAGAGTATAACACCTTTGAATCTTACAATTATATATATGTGTGTGTGTATACATGCATACATACATGCTTTCGTAGATTTTCACGGGTACAGGTATGCAGGTCTTGGTGTGTTCAGGTCTTTTCCCGTGTAAAATTGAGACTATCTGGGCAACATTTTGACGAGATCCCACACACCAAGACCTGCATATGTGTGTGTGTATGCATATATATATATGTATGTATGTATGTATGTATGTATGTATATATGTATGTGTGTGTGTTTGTGTGTGTGTTAGGTTTTTGAGCTGATAAATAATTAAACAAGGGAGACTAGGATAGATCTATTTCGAGCTACTTAGCTCTCGTCAGCTAGCCATACCCTTACTGGGATTCGAACCAGGGAAGTATTACATGTGAGGCAGTTGTAATTGCCATTAGGCCACTGGTTTTCATCCAGATCAGCTGAGACGGGAATGAGTATATATTTGTGTTACAACACCCTGGTAAGCCCCAATCAAGGGGGGAAGCATACTGCTGTCCTTTTCTGTCTTTCGGCTCATCACCAGAGACCATCCAGACAGAAAGCTATTTGTTTTCGTTGTCTTTTGTTTATATGTGTGTTAGATTTTTGAGCTGATAAACAATTAAACAAGGGAGACTAGTATAGATCTATTTCGAGCTACTTAGCTCTCGTCAGCTAGCCATACCCTTACTGGGATTCGAACCAGGGAAGTATTACATGTGAGGCAGTTGTAATTGTAATATATATATGTGTGTGTGTGTGTGTGTGTGTATAGTCTTTAAAAACAAAATATTTCCATTCCTTATTTCAACTTATTAATAAACATACCATTACATAACAAAACAGTTTTATCTTGTAATTTAATCACCTATTTCATTTCTAACTCATTACTATATTTTACTATAACACTATCTTTTGTACCCTTGCAAAATTCTCACTTTTAGTTTGATTTAACCATTATCTCTACGTCTTCTAAATAAGCTAATGCCTTTGATCCTTGTACATTTCCCCTTTATTTCCAGCTTTTGTCCCTTATAACTTCTTTTCCTCTTTATCTTCCCCCCTTTTTCTCACCCCCTTTTTTGATCCCCTCTCTCTCTAACTCTCCCTTCTGTAATTGTCTTTTCTGTTTCTCCTTAATGTTGTGCTTCTTTTTCAAACTATTCTTTTTTTTGGTTGTTCCCTTTAATCTTAAGCTTTTAACTCCTTTCCTCCTTTTTTCCCATTTTACCCCACATTGCATTATTTGATCATTAAAAATGGCTTCTTCTTTGCCCCACCCTTCTTACTCTTCAAGCACTTTTTGTTGTTTTTCATAGTTCAAAATCTCCATTTCTAAAAATTGAAATATGAAGCCAAAAGATCCTCTTCTCTCTTGTGCATCTTCTTTCTGTTTTTTAAGTTCCATTTTTAATTCCTCAAGGCATGAAACCATTTTAAGCACTTTTAAACAACCACCCAATTGACTAATTAAAGATCCAACACCCAAAATTTTAAAAATCACCAATTAATCCAAAGCTGTTTCTTCTTCTTTTTTTTTTTTTTTTACTTTTCCTTTCTGGGGGTTCTGTTACCTTTTAATAAAGTTTCAGTTACAATGTATCCTTTGGAAGTATTTTCAAAGTTTCATTGTTAATCCCTTTTATTTCCAGGTGGCACCATTATTCTTTCCAAGTTCCACCCTTTTTCCTCCACTCTTTTCCTTTTAAGGGCTTTAGAGTATCCAGAAAGTCTTTATTTTCCTTTTGACACTTTAATTTCAGCTTAAGATTGACTATTAGTGTCAAAGTAAATTATCACAAATTTCTTACTTAGATTTCTTCTTTTTAACATTCAAAGCTGATTGTAACTGTCAACATGAAAATAGAAAAAAGGGATTTTTTCCCCTCCTTTTCTCTCTTCACCGCTTTAAAAATCTTTTAGGAATAGCATTCTTAATACTTTTAAATTCAGGGTACCTTGCTTAGATGTTGTCTCTGCTTATTTTGTTCTGTCCTGCAATCCCCTTTTGTCTTCCTCCTGCTTATTCCTGTCCAGTTGGGTTCTTCTTTGAGGTGGCCATTTCTGACCACCACTGCAACCACCTTCGGGAAAGGGAGTTTAGACCAGCCAAGGAGGAGAGATGCGGCTCCCCTCTACTCAGCTAGCAGTCTTCCCCCTCTTCGTTACCTCTACGGGGTGGCTTCAGCCCTGAATCCAAAGGATCAGGGTGCTCCGGCGAGCACAGATCGAAATCGTTCACGATCGTGGATTTCGTCCCATCACCGAAGAAGCCCAAACCGGAAGTCCCTCCAATACATTGACCTTTTTTGTTGTTGGGATATAGGACTGATTTGGAAGTTTTAAAAAATGGAAATGAAGGAAGCCATTTCTGTCCTATTACCACGCGATGCATTTCAATTGTATCTATTTAGTTTCCACTTTCACGTATCTCATGAGGGCTCTATTCTGATTGGCTGACCAAGTTGGGGATGGATAGATGCTTCTGTATATGGTGTCAAGCACACCATGATATTCAGAGAAGAAAGCACGCTTCATGGGGAGCCAGCTGCTCTGATCAAGAGCAAGCCAGTCTCTCTTGGCCCGTCCACAAGGGGGAGTGTGGACGAAGGCCATCTTGGACTTCAGCAGGACATTGGAAGCTTCCACAAGATCCTAGCAGAGAAGATGAGAAAACAGGACTGGATATTAACCATTAAGGCGGATCTGGTGCTGGATGAACCTTTGCACCCAAGGAAGAACCACTGAGGTTTCTGGCCAAGCTGGAGGGAGCAGAGGAATGTTGACTGTTGTACCCCCAGCTGTCTTCTGGGCTCTCTGCAAGTCAGTAATTTCATACATTAGGATAGGCTGTTGGAAAATGTGGCTGCTGAAGCTGTAGAGGGCACTCACCTGGGCAGAGTAACACACCCTGTAGAGGAATATCACAGTCCAGGAGGATTTTGGCAAGCTGGAACAAGGGGCAGCCACTCGCTAGAGGAATTCCAACCGGAACAAATGAAAAACCAAGGAGTGCAAGTGGGGGTGGGATGCCAGGCGGGTATCTGCAGAAAGAAGGTGGGAAGACCACAAGTGCGACATGTGCCAAGAGCAGAATGCAGCAGTGAACAAGCCAGTGCCACCCTTGGCTGTGCCAGTAGAAGCCGAAGGAAGAAACCGAGGAACTCCAGTTGCCTCTTGGAAAAGCACCTTTGGGGCAGCTGTGATCTGAATGACGGAGAAACTCTGCAGACAACAGGAGTCAAAAGGCCAAGACTCTGAAGATGCGACTGTGCCTCTCCCTTCGGGGGGACTAGGCCACACCTGGAATATGGGGCCCAGGTCCAGACACGGTGTGCTTCACTGGCAAGCTGGGTGGGATCCTGAGAACATCCAGCAACATGCCGGGAAACCTTTGGCATGCCCGGCTGGAAGTCCCTTTGGTGTGTCCTTCCTGAGGAAGAGGAGATGGGAGACACAACAGCCGTCTTTGAGTGGCTGCCAGTAGAAGACAAGGTGCGGGGAGGGGTTTTCCCACAAAACCAGGGGGGAGGGCAGCTCTGCATTTAATTTACAAGGAAGGAGGTTGCCCTCCTCCCCAAACACCTGGATAAGATGGCTAATAGCAGGGCGTTGGCCCTCAATAGCACACAGGTTGTTTTGCTGGAGGCGATTGAGTAGAAAATGGATTCTGATAGTGGTGGGCAAGAAAATGAGCTAGATAGTCTTTTAAGAACCCCCCACCTGGAGATTTTTCTGGCTCTTGGGCTGCAGCTGCTTCTGGGTCCTTTTCTCTCCAGCCTCCTGCCTGTTCCTCCTTCGTACTATTTTTAGCCCACCTCATAGTGGAGATTCTTCCTGTGGCTTATGAGATGGAGGATATGGGCTCCCCCGCCCCCATGTAGCAATGAATCAATTACAAACTCAAAGCAGAGGAATAAACATTAACAAAGCTACAACAGCTATCCTTCTGTCAGTTAACAAGCTGGAGGAAATGGTAGGGAGGTGCTTCCTGTGCACCATAGAGAGCTCATATCTTTGGGCAGAGGACCCCAGTCCTGCACTGGAGGGAAAGGGTGGCTAGGTGTGCACAGCAGGGCAAGGCCAGACTGGGAGGGGCCTTGGTTTGGGGGAGCTGAGAGCTGGGGGGGGGGAGCTTATGCTGGGCTGGAGATGTCTGATCATCTTGTGGGCGTGGGAAGAGGGAGGGGCTCCAGAGGGAAGGAGAGCCCTCCTGCTTGCCTGTGTTACCTGGCTGGAGTAGGGATCTCCAACCTTGGCCCCTTTAAGACGTGTGGACTTCAACTCCCAGAATTCCCCAGCCAGCTGTGCTGGTCAATGTAATTGGTTGTGCTGGCTGGGGAGTTCTGGGAGTTGAAGTCCACACATCTTAAAGGGGTCAAAGTAGGAGACCCCGGTTTTGGAGCACCAGCCCAGCACCTCCTCCTCCTTCCTCCTGCTCTTTGCGCAGGACAACAGCCGGCGGGTGGACAACGTGCTGAAGCTCTGGATCATTGAGGCCCGGGATCTGCCCCCCAAAAAACGATACTACTGCGAGCTGTGCCTGGATGATATGCTCTACGCACGCACCACCAGCAAGATTCGCACGGACAACGTCTTCTGGGGAGAGCACTTTGAGTTCAACAACCTGCCGGCCGTGCGCACCATCCGGCTGCACCTCTACAAGGACACGGACAAGAAGCGTAAGAAGGACAAGAGCAACTATGTGGGCATGGTCAGCATCCCCATCGCCAGTGTCACCGGGCGCCATTTCGCAGAGCAGTGGTACCCGCTCAGCCAGCCCAGCGCCAGCAAGAGCAAGGCCGGCTGCCCGGCCATCCGGGTCAAGAGCCGCTTCCAGGCCATGAGCATCCTGCCCATGGAGCTCTACAAGGAGTTCGCGGAGTACGTCACCAACAACTACCGCATGCTGTGCGCCGTGCTGGAGCCCGTCCTGAGCGTCAAGAGCAAGGAGGAGGTGGCCTGCGCCCTGGTGCACATCCTCCAGAGCACTGGCAAGGCCAAGGTACGCTCTGGGAGTGGGGCGGGGAGGCGAGCGGGGCCCTGTAGGGAAGGGGCTCGGGAGCCCAGCGGGCAAGCACGGCTCCTGCAGCTTCTCTTCCGCCCCTTCCCGGCAGGACTTCCTGTCCGACATGGCCATGACGGAAGTGGACCGCTTCATGGACCGCGAACACCTCATTTTCCGGGAGAACACGCTGGCCACCAAAGCCATAGAGGAGTATCTCAAGCTGATTGGACAAAAATACCTCAAGGATGCAATTGGTAGGGGCACCAGAAGAGGGAGGAACCAGCTTTTCCTGGGTGGAGGGAGGAGGCGTTCTCACAGGAATTTGGGTCAGGTTTTGTTCTTTTTCTGGCTCTGCTGCTGTTCTGGAGGAGGGCTTTTCACCCTGCCTGCTTGGCTTCCTCTGGGGAAAGTCCAGAGAGGCCTTGCAGCTCCCCTGAACACGGAGGGGGGCTCCTCCCTACTACCCTGCCCCTCTGTGTGGGGCTGAGCCAGGGGGGTCCTGAGGGGGGCTGCTGGTCCCATTCCCTGCCCTGCCCTCCCTCCTAGGTGAGTTCATCCGAGCTCTGTATGAGTCTGAGGAGAACTGCGAGGTGGACCCCATGAAGTGCTCGGCCTCCACTTTGGCCGACCACCAGGCCAACCTCCGCATGTGCTGCGAACTGGCCCTCTGCAAAGTGGTCAACTCCCACTGGTCAGTGCAGGGCTGCCCCCTTTCCCTACATGTCTGGCTGTGGGGAGGGTGGTCATTTGGGGAGGGGCAACCTGAGGGTGTGGGGCAGCCTTGTAGCGGGAGCAGGCAGTGATCCTGTGCCCCTTGCCCCCACCCAGCGTGTTCCCCCGGGAGCTGAAGGAGGTCTTTGCATCGTGGCGGCTGCGCTGTGCCGAGAGGGGCCGGGAAGACATTGCTGACCGCCTCATCAGCGCCTCCCTCTTCCTGCGTTTCCTGTGTCCGGCCGTCATGTCCCCCAGCCTCTTTGGCCTCCTGCAGGAGTACCCGGACGAACAGACATCCCGCACCCTCACGCTCATCGCCAAGGTCATCCAGAACTTGGCCAACTTCACCAAGTAAGTGTGGAGGAGGCCAGGAGGCCGTGAGTGCCAGGGGGATGCAAGCCAGCTGGGCCAGATACACCCAGGGGGGCGGAAGTGAGTTTTCCACCATCCGCCCCATGCAGAGCTCCAGGTAACAGCTCTGGAGGAGAGCCCCTCCCTGCAGTGTGGCCAGGCTCCCTCCGTCTCTGGCTTCAGCCAAGGACCTGGATTTTGTGGCCCCAACCCTGTGGGGAGGGGTCCCTTGAGGCCCAGAAAGCAGCCAGGTCCTTCTGAAAGGCTAGTGCAAGGGAAGGAATGATGGAGGCGGAGAAGGGGGACTGAGAGGGGGACCCGTCTCCCCTCTTGAAATGCCCACAAGGGTGACGTAGACAACCATCAAGGCCGTTCCACTCTCTTTCCTGGGGATATGCATGGATTAGGGTTACGGGGAGGGGGACCCCAGCTGAAGGTGTGGGCCAATGGAGTCGGGCAGAGGAAGCGAGTGTCAGATGGTGGGAACAGAGGTGGAATGGATGGCCTCAGGGGACCCTTATTGCTCAGGCGGGTGGTCTCTGCATCCCACAAGGTGGAAAAGGTGAAGGGGGAGGGGTTCAGTCCATGCAAGCACCCCAAATATGCAGTTTGGGGGATGTATTTCTTTCAAACTACCCCCAGCCCATCTTTCTTGGTGTGCTGCAAATCCCGGGTCCCCCCGGAGAGGCTGCGGGGGGTTGCAGGCTGGCATTGCACAGGGCTGTTGTTATGCTGTGTGTTTCAGGGTGTGCTGGGCCCTCCGGGGAGGGCCGGGTGGGCAAACGGAGGGGCCCAACTGGAGTCACGCTGTGAGTGACGGAAACCCTGGTTCTGCTGGCAGGTTTGGCAGCAAGGAGGAGTACATGGCGTTCATGAACGAGTTCCTGGAGATGGAGTGGGCCAGCATGCAGCAGTTCCTCTACGAGATCTCCAACCTGGACACCCTCACCAACAGCAGCAGCTTCGAGGGCTACATCGACCTCGGCCGGGAGCTCTCCACGCTGCACGCTCTGCTCTGGGAGGTCCTGCCCCAGCTCAGCAAGGTGCCTGCCGGGAGGTGGGGAGCCGGGCAGGCAGAGGGGAGGGCTGTGCACATCTGCTTGCCGGCAGTGGGGTTGAGTGCCCGTCTGCTGCTGCTTCCTCCCCATGTAGGAAGCCCTGATCAAGCTGGGCCCGCTGCCCCGTCTGCTGAACGAAATCAGCCTCGCTCTCAGGAACCCCCACATCCAGCGGCAGCCCAGCCACCAGGGCGAGCGGCTGCAGGCCAAGCCGGTCATCCTCCGCGGGCCCTCAGCCGACGTGCAGTCCTCGTACATGATGCGGGACCTCAACAGGTCAGGCCGGGGATGGGGCGGGGGGGGCACTGGAGGACAGGAAGCGGGTGGACGTCCAGCTGTGGGTCCCACCCGAGATGCGCTCTGGTCTGGGCCTCGGCTGGGTTCCCTCACGAGTAACACCAGGAGCCCACAGAGGACGGCTTCCCCCAAGGCGCCTACGGGAGATTTGGGGTGTGAACCTGCCCCTGGAGGGCTTCCCCCTTGGGCTGACCCTGGATTTCTCCCCACAGCTCAGTTGACATGCAACCCTACATGATGCGAGCCATGAACAGGTAAGGGCTGCGGGTGAGGTCCACGGGAGGCTGGGGTCCCGCATCGAAGTTCCCTCCCCTCTGGGCATATGGCCTATTTCCCTCTGCCCTCCTGAGGCCTGGCCCCAGGGCCCTTGCCTGTCCTCCTGCACAGGCTGGCAGAGCAGGCGGGGAGCCCCCTGGGGTCGCCCTGCCAGCCCAGCCCTTGCAGCTCCCCTGCTCCCTCCTGCCCTTACCGTTTCTCCGCACTGCCTCCCTCCGCAGCTCCATCGACATGACGCGCTTGCCCTCCCCCACCAAGGAGAAGGGCTCCAAAGACCTGTTCTTTGTGCCGCGGCCGCCCCTGGCCCGCTCCTCCCCTGCCTACTGCACCAGCAGCTCGGACATCACCGAGCCGGACCAGAAGGTGCTGAGCGTCAACAAGAGCGTCTCCATGCTGGACCTGCAGGACAGCCGCATGAACAGCGTCTCCAACCTGCACAGCGTAGGCGACCTGCTCAACAGCAGCCAGGCCTCCATCACCGCCGGCCTGGGTCTGCGGCCCAGCCGGCTCTCCCAGGGCAGCGGCTCCAGCATCGCGGCTGGCCTGCGGCTGAGCCAGATGGGGGTCACCACCGATGGGGGCGGCCCCTCCTCCGCGCAGCAGCTCCGCATCCCGCTATCCTTCCAGAACCCGCTCTTCCACATGGCCTCTGATGGGCCAGCCGGAGGCCCGCTCCACGCCTCCCATCCACACCGGCCAGCGGAGGGCAACCCTGCCGATACCTTCGCCCCCTTCCATGGCTACAGCAAGAGTGAGGACCTCTCGACCAGCAAGCACATCATCCACAGCCACAGCTACAGCGATGAGTTCACCCGTCAGGGCTCAGAGTTCACCAAGCGCCAGCTGTCCCTGCAGGAGAACCTCCAGAACATGTTGTCCCCGCCCCAGATCACCATCGGCCCCCAGCCCCAGCGCTCGGCCCCCGCCTCTCAGCCGCAGCCCCCCCTGCAGCGGGGCAAGTCCCAGCAGCTGACGGTCTCTGCGGCTCAGAAGCCTCGGCCCTCCAGCGGGAACCTGCTGCAGCCCGAGCCCACCTACGCCCCCACCCACGCCCGCCAGCAGTCGGTCACCAAGGAGGCGCCTTCCGCCCTCAAGCCATCCATCACCAAGCAGGTGAGTGAGCTGGGCAGTGGCTGCTGGAACCCAAGTAGTGCCCTGGGCTTGTGGCTCCTGGCTGAGAGGCCTGTAGGCAGGAAGGGAAGAGTTAATGCCGGGCACGCGTTTCTGCGCAGTGAGATTTAGGGCTCAGCTGAGCAACCTACAATCTGGCACCTCTGTTGTTTTTTTAATTACATTTATATGCCGCCCTTCTCTGGAGACTCAGGGTGGCTTACAGTCTATGGAGCACCATGCTAAGTGCTCGGCAATAGCCTTCATTCCATTGTGTATGCCTGCTTATTACTAGGGCTTTTTGGCCCCCCCCAAGCGGCATTTTTACAAAGTCAGTTTATTGCCCCCAACAATCTTGGGTCCTCAATTTACCTACCCCGAGAGGATGGAAGGCTGAGTCAATCTTGAGCCTGGTGGGATTCGAACCTGCACTAACTGCAGGCAGCTTGCACTAAGTGCTAGATGATTAACAGCCTACACCACCAAGACTCCTTTTGCTTCTTTTTCTGATGAGTTTATGGAGAGAGGAGGAATTCCTGAAAGACGGAGGTTTCAAAAGATTAAATTCAAGTCCACTCAGCTCTTTTTCTCTTACATCTGCTTTGCAATGTAAGGGAGGAGGGGAGGGGTCCCTTTTGGAGGAGGGGGGAGCTGCCTCATTTGCCCAAAGGACCCTTCCGGGAGCCAGGAGACCACTTAGTTCCCAGGGAGGGCAGGTCTTCCTCCCAGAGGCCTTCCGGGGAAGCCAATGGCCCGCCCCACAGCCCCCCTCCTTGTGCTGGGAAGTGAGGCTACCCAACTCCCAGGTAGGATCGTAGCCGCCGTTGCCCCAAGGACCCAGAGAGGCTTCCCTTCCAAGAGTGGGCTCGGGGCTTGCTCGGATCAGCTTTGAATCATACAGAAGAAGGGGACCCATTTATTTGCCCTCCCCCCCTTTGGGATTTGGGTCTCTCTCTCATAAAGAGAAGGAGGAAGGCCTTTTCCCAAAGCCCCCGCTCTAGCAAGTGGGAGGCCGTTGTACGATTTGTTTCACCGCAGGGGTTTGCAACTGAACGTCAAAGGACCTGAACCGGCTCAGCTTGGAAAGTCCTCCCCCAAAACTGGGACGGTTTCCTGGGGGATGAGGGAGGGCAGTCTCTCTCTCTCTCTCTCTCTCTCTCTCTGTGTGTGTGTGTGTGTGTGTGTGTGTGTAAGCTCCTGCAGAGTTGCCCCTGCTGTGGGACGGGGCCTCTCAGTGGGCAGCCTCCGCAAGCAGCTTCTCTTTGGAGCAGCTGATCTTGAACAGCCTGCAGGACATGGAGGACTTCAGAGGGACAGGACGGCAGTGGGGATAAACGGGCAGTGGACGCCACTCAGGGGCCCCCGAGGGTCCCTGGTGGGCTCTGGGGAAGATGCAGTGCAGCCGCATTGAAGATCTGGGTGCTCTGAAGGGGCGGTCCCACCTGGAGCGCATCGTGGTAGCCCAGTCCTCCGATGACAAGAGCACGAGTGCCGGCTTTTGATCCAGGAACGATTCCCCAGTGGGCAGGACGGGAGAGTCCAAGAGCGCCCCCAGATTGCCCTCCATCTAGGGCCAAGATGGGGATGGGCGGGCTGTTGAACCCACAGCCCCTCTGTCCAGGAGCGAGTCTCATTCAGACCCTGATGGTCTGCAGGCATTGATGTCATCGGTATCTCGAAGGTACCGAAACCCACTTTGGGGGGGTCTCCTCTGCAGGTTCTTGCGGCACCTTTCCTGGTGGGCTTGAAGTTGGCCTCCTTTCCCCAAAGGCAGCAACCAGAGGCCCCCCCTGAACCATTGGAAGACTTTGCTGATTCCCAGCCGCCCTGGAGCGGGTGTGATGGACGTTGCAATGTGTGTGGGGGACCCGCCTGGATGTCCTCTTGGGATCCTTCTGGAATTCCGTGATCCTCAGGAGTCGAGACAGCGTGGGAGGGTTGCTCTCGGCTCCCCGCAGGTCCCAGGTTGCTGTTTCCCTGGCAACATTTGCCCAGCGTCCCTCAAAACGTGCAGGACAAGAGAGTGGGTCCTTATTTTTGACCTTTCCCTCTTAGGCCAAGGTGTCCTTCCCCTTCTGTCACCCAGCCTTAAAGGCGCAAAGGCAGCGAAAGTGTTCAGGTGTGGAGGAGGAACGAAAGAGGCCCAGAAGAGCCTCCCGGGGATCAAAGGAGGGTAGGGCGTCTTCCGGAGGTCGGATTCAGTGCTTGACCACAGGATGGGCGTCTGATTCCTACACACGCCCGTGAAAGAGCCCATTGTTGGGGTCAGTCAGAGAAGCCAGCCGCTACCTCTGACAGCCTCTGGGACTTGGGGGGGGTGGGCTCTGGAAAAAGACCCGGACTCATCGATAGCCTCACACTGCAATGAACAAGGAGGACTTTCCATTCGATTATGCAGCTACGGTGATCGTTGGCTGAGCAGAAACAAAAACAGCCGGAGAAATGATTGAAGCCTGGGAAACGGGGCCCCTGTGAGTCAGTACAAGTGCTGATTTCACAGAATAACAAGAGTTGGAAGGGACCTTGGAG
>CM042834.1:261388-361528 GCA_023653725.1 Bungarus multicinctus | reverse complement strand
TTTTATAGTCGGGGTTTCTTTCTCGCCTCCCGATGCATCCATTCCCCCCCCGCACCCCCGCCGGTATCGTGAGCCACACCCCGGCCACCCTCCCCTCCCTTTTCTTTGGTAGGACCCCCCCCGCCCCCTCCTTTCTTTTCCTCCTTTCCTCCCCCCCCCCCGGACAACGACAGGGGCTCAGGTGAGCACCGTAGATATTTATACGTATTATGATGAATATGATGAATTATTATTACTCTTATGACGATGACTCCGAGTTTGTACATATGTGAATCCCCCCCCCCGCCGCCTGACCCCCCCCCCCATGGACTGCCCCCCCTCCCCCCGGCTGTAATTACGCGGGATTTGTACTGTACATAGACGAGTGCGCGTCCTCCCCCCCTGTACAGAGACCCCCCTCCCCCCCGCTTCCCCCCTCCCCAGCTCTCGGGGTTATTTTATGTCAGATTTCTTTTTCCCTCCTTTCTCCCTGGAGTGTGTGGTGACAACAGAAGAAAATGTTTAATAAAAGCAGTTGGTCTTTTACGCCGCGTCTCTCCTCCGGGCCAGGGGGGCAGGAGGGGCGGTGGGGTAGGCGGGGTGAGGGGGCACGCTTCTCTCCGGAAATCGGGTCGTGTGCAGGCAGGCCGGAGCAGACCCGGGTCAGACTGGCAGGACGAGGGAGACCACGTGACTGGCAGCTCTGGGCGCCGTGCCCCCTCCGCGTTCAGCCAATCAGGGCAAGGACCCAAGGCCCGCGCTTGGGTGCTTAGTGAAGGAAAACAAAACACACCGCTACTGGGCGCGAACAACCAATCGGTGCGCAGATCTACATCCGGATCCGACTAGTCGTCCCCTCTCCCCGACGACGCTACAGGGCGGCCAGCACCATTCCAAGCTCTGATTGGTCTGGAAAGGCGGGAGGTCGGGCAGCAGCCTCTTCCTGGCTCCTAATTGGGCGGAGCCGCTTCCGAAGGTGGCCGCTCTTCCGGTTCTCCCGCTCGCTGCTCCTCCTTCCCGCGCGTGCGCAGAGGGCGCCCCAGCTCCTGGGAGGCTCCCCTGGGCGTGTGCGAGGCGCCCGTAGCGTCTTCCCGCGGCGGCGGCGGCGGCCATGGAGGCGGCGGCGGGCGCGCGCAGCGTGCAGATCGAGTTCCCGCACTACGCGGCGGGGCTGCTGGAGTCGCTGAACCAGCACCGGCTGGAGGGCAAGTTCTGCGACCTGTCGGTGCACGTGCAGGGCCGCGTCTTCCAGGCGCACAAGAGCGTCCTGGCCGCCGCCTCGCCCTACTTCCACGACAAGCTGCTGCTGCGCGACGCCGGCCGCCTCGTCCTGCCCGGCGCCATCGAGCCCGAGGCCTTCGAGAACCTGCTGCAGCTCATCTACTCGGGGCGGCTGCGGCTGCTGCTCGACGCCCTCCCGGGTCACCTGCTGGCGGCCAGCGGGCTGCAGATGTGGCAGGTGGTGGACCAGTGCTCGGGCGTCCTCAAGGAGCTGGAGGCGGCCGGGGGCTCCCACGCCTACGCCCGCGGCCCCTGGGCCGCCCGCGCCGCCGAGAGCCCCAGCAGCAGCAGCGGCCACCGTCCGGGCCTCCGGGAGGACGGAGGAGGGGGAGGGACCCGCCGCCCGCACCGCCTGCACGAGGAGGAGGAGGAGGAGGAGGTGGTGAAGATCCGGGTGTCCCAGGAGGAAGAGGAGGAGGAGGAAGAAGAGGAGGAGGAGGAAGAGGAGGAACGGCAGGCCCAGATCTGCAGCAGTGGCTCGGCTGACCGGCCGATGAAGGTGGTTTTGGACGAGGAGGAGGAGGAGGAGGTGGTGACAGCGGAGGAAGAGGGCCGCTGCAGCAGGGCCCGTCCTGGCAACGGGTCCAGGGACCTGGGCCCAGCCTTCGCTTCGCCCCACGAGGCCCCCAAGGTCTTCTACATCAAGCAGGAGTGCTTTGACCCGGAGGAGGCCCCTTCCTCCGCTCTGGGGGGCGGCTCGGCCTCCTGCCTCTCCGAGGCTGGCTTCCTGAAGCCCCCGGGCACGTCTGAGGTGCCGGGCCTCTGCCCTTCGGAGATCCAGGCCGGTGGGCAGCTCGCCTATCTCCCCCTGCCCGGAGGGGCGTCCGCGGCCCTTTCCGCCGACTCTGTGGCGGCTCTCCCCGAGAGCTCGTGGAAGCCCGTGGACCTGCACGGCAATGAGATCCTGGCCCACACCGTGCACAGCCAGGTGGTGCACGCGCCCGTCAAGCTGATGTCTGCGCCGGACGGGAAGAAGTTCGGCTGCCTGTGTGGGAAGCGCTTCGCCGTGAAGCCCAAGCGGGACCGGCATATCATGCTGACCTTCAGCCTGCGGCCCTTCGGCTGCTCCGTTTGCCCCAAGAAGTTCAAGCTGAAGCACCACCTGACGGAGCACATGAAGACCCACGGCGGGAACCTGCAGGCCTGCCCGGACTGTGGCCGCAGGTTCCGCGTCCAGAGCTGCTTCCTGAAGCACCGGGAGTTGTGCAAGGGGCAGGGCTGGGCCAGCGCCTGCTGGACTTACAAGTAGGGCCCGGGGGCTGCTCCCCAAAGCAGAAGTTCGGCCTGCTTGCCTGTCCCCCTCCTCTCCCACCCCCAAAAGACCTCCACGGGGCCCGGGAATTGCTCGGACGGAAACGCTGCTGCTGCTGCTCCAGGTGCCGGCCCCTCTGGGCTGCTCAAGAGGCCGAATCTCCTCTGCAGGGCAGGCCCTCTTGGTGGGAGGAGCGGAGCCAAGTCCTGCTGGGGCTTCAGCACGAAGGCCCTTCTTCTCTCGGGTGGCTGGAAGAATCGCCCAGAGGGGACCCCTTGAGGGGCTGTTGGGGCTTAGCGAGCAGAGCCTGCGCTTGGGGAGGGGGAGGGGCTTCCAGGAACAGCCGAAGGGAGAGAGAGGAGTGAGGGGGGGAGGCAGGAGGGGGCCCTCCAGGCACGGGATAGAGCAGGGCTGGGGGAGTGGCTGGGTGAGTGGGGCACCTCAGCCTGGAAGCCAGAAATATCACTGGAAGGTCAGAGGATAACAGATAACACAGGTAATCAGAGTTGGGAGGGACCTTGGAGGTCATCTAGTCCAAGGGCCTGCACCATTTCACAGATTAACAGAGTTGGGAGGGACCTTGGAGATCATCTAGCCTAACCCCCACCCGAGCAGGAGACCCCACACCATTTCACAGATTAAAAGAGTTGGGAGGGACCTTGGAGGTCATCTAGTCCAAACCCCCACCCGAGCAAGAGACCCTACACCATTTCTGACCAAAGGCAGTCCAGTGTCTTCTTGAAGACCTCCAGGGATGAAGCTCCCACAACTTCCGAGGGCAACTTCTGTTCCATTAGTTGATGGTTCTCACTGTCAGAAAATTCCTTATTTCTAGACTGAATCCCTCCTTGGTCAGTTTCCATCCATTATTCCTTGTCTGGCCTTTGGGTGCCATGGAGAATGGCTTGACCCCCACCTCCTCTCTGGGGCAGCCCCTCAAATACTGGAAGATGCTCTCCCGTCTCCCCTGGTCCTTCTCTTCACTAGCCAGGCCCTGTTCCTATAACCGTTCTTCGTATGTTTGAGGCTCCGGTCCCCTCATCATCCTGGAAACGAAGCCCCATCTAGGGAAGGGGTGAGGTGCCCAGAACGGCAGGAAGCTGGGAGGGAAGGGGTGGAATTGTAAGCCACCCCCACGGCATTGCTCCGTATGTAAGAGCCGGCCGGGTGTGGCGGCCCCAGGGGCAGCCGAGGCCGTTGGAGGCTGCCTCCCGCGAAATACAATTTCTGACTCGCAAAGAATTCTCCTCAACTGGCGTCTGTTGATTTCTGGGCACGATTGAGACAAGTAAAGAAGAACTGGAAGTGTGTGTGTGTGTGTGGACTGGATGGCCTCAAGGGTTTTGTGGGGGCTGGGCTGGAGTGCCTGTTCTCTACGTTCCTCTGCCAGGAGACCCTCTCCCTCCATTCTGAGCCCAGGTGAGTCCCAAGGGGGGTTGACTGAAGGTGGGCACAGCCCATTCTCTCCCAGGAGTCACCGCTGGGGGGGGGGGGGGCCTCGCTGCTCACCCGTCTCCCGCGGAAGAGACCATGAGCTGGGCCTGGGCTGGCCTCTTACTTGGCCGCTCAGCAAGGTGCCCCTGGAGGGCTGGGCTTCCTGGCTGCCTCCGGGGCCTCCTACCTGGGGGGAGGGGGGAGCAGCAATTCACTGCAGGGCAGGGGCCTTGGCTGGGCTGTGGGGGCAGCTTGGGAGCCCCCCGTCCTCCGTTTCTGATGGTGGCTTCTTTGCCCCCGTTTTCCAGACTGCCCATTTTTCTCCAGCCTTGGAAGGACTTTGGTTGTAATTCAGAGGCCGTTGTGTTTTTCCGACATGACTGGGCCAAGGCGGCTTCCCTGGCGGGGGGAGGTTGGTGCACTGGGGCATTTTGCTGGGCCCAAAAGGTGGGAGGGGCGCTGGAGTGTCACCGTGGATGTCCGGTGGGTCAAGGGCTGCATCCAGAGGGGAGCCGAGCCGCGGTGACTGGGTTTCTCGGGGGAGGGGCGGCCAGAGCAGTTTCGGGGCCCACAATTGGGCAGCTTCTTTTCCCAGCACGACCAGCTTCACAGTCTGGGCAGTTCTTGCAAATCCATAAATTTTATTCTCCTTCGGTTGTTTCCATGCCCAGCCCATCCTATGGACTTCCCTCTGGCTAGGCCGCCCAAGGAGGCATCCACCACACCGGCTGCTTTCCCAGACTGGGAGGGAGGGAGTCTTGGGGGCTTCCACGGCCCAGCAGGTGAAGGGGGGGGCAAGCGGCCATTGCCTGAGCCATTAGAGGAAGGGGGGGCTTTGTTGCCTCCACAGCCAAAGGGGGGCGGGGGGTTTCTGCAGCCGGTCAGCCCTTGCCTAGGCCCCCTGGGCTTAAGGCCCCTTGTGGCTTTGGGGAGGGAGCCCCCCCCTCTTTTCCTGCCCTCCATCTTCCTGGAGCTGCCATTAGGTTGCTTCCCTCTCTGTTCCCTGGAGGTCTTCCAAAAGGGAACCAGTTTAAAAGCGGATCCCAGGAGGCAATAACCTGATGCACCAGCCGGGGGGTCGGGGGGGGGGGTCGGGAGGGTCTCCAGGAGGAAGGCAAGCGAGGGGGGGGGAGCGGGTGTATGAAGAAGAAAGGCAGGAGAACAAACGTTCCCCCCCCCCCGAAGCCTTTTCAAGCGCTCAGCTACAAAACACATTTCTGCAACGAAAGGCAACGTCGGAAGGGAAGCAACTCTGCACAAGCTCCCAAAGGTCCCTCCAAAGATTTCTCGCCCTCCTTTGGTTTTAGCTTCGATAAAAGCATCTTATAGCCCTCCAGGCCTCCGCTGGACGGACCGGAACCTTCGCCAGAACCAGCAGGCGCGCGGGGGGGGGGTTGGATCCAGTTGTACCCTCCCCATGCCCCCCCTTCCTTGCAGGAGCCTCCGGCCTGGAAAGCCCCCCAGGCCTTGGGAGGGGAGGGAGTCCTCCCACCGGGGCTCCCAGGAGGCGGTTTTAGGCTGCGAGGACCCCGCAGCCCCCTTCTCTCTGTTAGGGGGCGGGCGGGGGTCCTGGACTCGGCCCTGGAGGCCCAGTGCGGCTGTGGCTGCGTCCCCTCCCGCCTCCGTCTTGACGGGTTTTCCTTTCCCCGCTGCCCCGCTCGGGCTTCGGGGCCGCAGCGGACTCCAGAGGCGGAGCAGGGCCGGCGGACGAGTCACTTCCGGCCGCCTGAGAGCCGCGTTTCCCGAGCTCCCGCCGGGGCCCCCCCTGCCGGCCCGGCCTCCCTCCCCGCGGAGGCGCCTTGCTCGGGGTCTCCCGCCGCGCCCCTCTCCCTCCTCCTGCAGAAGCGCCCGCCGGGGAAGCGCGGAGGCTCCCCGCCGGCCAAGCAGCCGCGCAGGCCCCGAGCAGCGGCGGGAGGGCGGAGTCCAGCCGCCGCCCCCGCCTCCTCCCTCCCTCCCTGCACCGGAAGCGCCGGCGGAGCGGGAGAGCGCGCGGTCCGGCGGCGGCGGCGATGGAGCCGGGGCCGGCGGGGTCCGTCGGGGGCGCCGCGCCGGCCTTCTCGCCGGAGTGGATGGCGTGCCTGCTGGCCGAGGCGGAGGCGCTGCTGGCCGAGCAGGTCTCGGCGCCGGTGCGGGCGCGCTGGCGGCGGGAGGTGAAGCTGCCGCGGATGAGCCTGGAGGGCTGCCTGGAGCAGCTGAGCGAGGCGCGGCGCGGCCGGGAGGCGCTGCTGGCGCGGCCCGGGCCGCTCTCGGAGGCCAAGCAGGAGCGGCTGCAGACCTTCCTGCGGCTGGAGATGGCGCTGCTGCGGGAGATGCAGGCGCTGCGCGAGCGGGCCCTGGCCTCCGCCTTCGCCGTGGCCAAGAAGGGCGAGCCGCCCCCCAGCGCGCTGCTCCCGCCGCCGCCGCCGGGCCTGGGCCGCCAGGAGGGCGCCGAGCCGGGCGCGGAGGAGGGCGGCGGGGCGGCGGCGGGGGCCCCGCGGGTGGTGTCGGCGGCCGAGGCGGCCTCGCAGGCCAAGGCGGCGGCGCAGCGGGAGGCGCTGGCCGAGGCGCTGTGGGAGCCGGGCGGCGTCGGGGACCTGATCGCCAAGGGCGGCGACCTGCAGCTGGCGCTAGAGCAGCTGCTGGGCGAGCGGCTGGGCGAGGCGCTGCGCGGGCTTGAGCGGGCGGTGCGCGGGGAAGGCCGGGCGCGGGTGCGGCAGCTACTGGCCGTACGCGACGCGCTGCTGGAGCAGGAGGGCGGCTGGGCCGAGCGCGCCGGGGCGCTGCGCGGGGAGGCGCGGGCGCTGCGCGGTGCCGGCCGCCCGGGGGCGCTGCGCGAGAAGGCGGCGGCGCTGCGGGACTGCCTGGCCGAGGCGCCGCTGGAGGAGCTGCGGCCGGCGCTGGAGAAGGCGTTGGCGCTGCTGGAGAAGACGGACAGCTGGTGGGTAGCCTGGCTGGAGAAGGCGCTCTGGGCCGCCCCACTGGAGGAGGCCGAGGCGGCCCGGCGGGAGGCGCAGGCCCTGAGCGCCGCCCTGCAGCCGCAGCAAACGACGCCCGCCGCGGAGGAGGCCGGGCCGGCGGGGCTGCTGCTGCGCGCCCTGGAGGGCGAGGGCTCGGCGGCAGCGGAGGCCGAGGCGGCCCCGCGGTGGCGCTCGCTGGAAGAGATGCGCGACGCCCTGCAGAGCGCACCCTTTGACGAGGTCTTCGCCCTGCTGAAGCAGCCGCGGGCGCTGCGGCAGGCGCTGCCGGGGAGCCCCGAGGCCGAGGAGCCGGGCGAGCTGCCGGCCGTGCTGGGGGCGCTGGAGGAGGCCTTCGCGCGGGCCCGGCCGGGCGCCTGGCGGGAGCAGCTGTGCGCCCTGCGCGGCGGCCGCTGGGAGGAGGAGGCGGCGGCGCTGCTGGAGAAGGTCTGGGCGCTCAAGACGGAGGTCTTCCTCCTGGCCTCCGACCTGGACCGCGAGGAGAAGGTGGCGGCGCTGGCCGAGGAGCTGCGGGCGCTGCATGAGGCCGCCGCCGCCGCCCCGCTGGACGACCGGGAGGCGCTGCGGGAGAAGCTGGTGGCGCTGCGGGCGGCCCTGGGCGCCCTGCCCGTGCAGGACGTGCTGCTGCTGCGTGCCAAGGCCAAGGCGCTGCGCAAGGCCGCCACCGACTTTTGGACGGAGCCGCTGGCCGAGGCAGACGCGCTGCTGGTCGAGGCGGACGGGCTGCGGGAGGCGCTGGCCAGCTCGGCCCTGCGGGAGGCGCTGTGGGCGAAGGCGGAGGAGCTGCGGGGGGCGCTGCGCGAGATCGCCAAGAAGAAGATCAGCGTGCTCTCCTACTACCTGTGGAACGTGCTCTGGAGCCCCCTCTGGAAGAAGGTGGGCGACATGCAGCGGGCCCTTTGGAAGACGCCGCGCAAGGAGGAGGGCGCCGTGCAGGAGAAGCTGGCCGACCTGGAGCACGCGCTGGACGAGATCCTGGAGGACAACCTCAGCGGCCTGCCCCGCATCCTCTACGCCCTGCCGGGCATCGTGACGGCGCTGCAGAAGAAGGTGCACGCGGTGCGCGAGAGCCTGCAGGAGACGCCGCCCGAGATGGCCGTGGCCCTGCAGGGGAAGGTGGTGGCCATGCAGGAGGCGCTCTGGAAGATCCCCTTCAAGGAGGCGCACCTCATGCAGGAGGACCTCAAGGCCTACTGCCTGGCCCTGCAGAGGAAGGTGGAGACCTGGTGGGCGCGGCCCGCGGAGGCAGCCCCGGCCAAGGCGCCCCCCAGGATGGAGAGGCGGGACGGTGGCTGGACCAGGAGGGGCGCCCCCGAGCCAGGTACGGCAGCAGGGGGAGGGCGGGGGAGCCTTCACCACGATGGGGGAGAAAGGCCAGTGGGGGGCGCCTGTGGGCAGCAGGCAAGAGGAACCTGCTGGGCCCGATGTCGGGGGTCCAGCTGCGGCCACTTAAAGGCCTATGGACCGGGGTGGGATTCAAAAGATTGACTACCGGTTCGGTGGGCGTGGCTTGGTGGGCGTGGCAGGGGAGGGAGGCTGCAGAATCCCCCTCTCCATCCCACTAACCTGCTTTCCAGCTCCGTTCTCCTGGGCAGGGCAACCAAAGGAGACCCAGCGGGGACTCGGTGAGCCGCAGAGCCAGTCAGAGGCGGCTTTCTGAACTGCTCAAGTCTCCCGCTAACGGTTTTCCAGAACTGGTCCAAACCTGCTGTATGCACCACCTCAGCTGTGGACTTCAACTCCCAGAATTCCCCAGCCAGCTGTGGTGGCCGGGGAAGTCTGGGACTTGGAAGCCCACGGGTTTCCGAGTGGCCACGGTGCGGCTCCCCTGCCCGAGTTCTTATTGAGCGTCGCCCAAAGAGGCGGGGCTGCCACAGGCCTCCCTCGGCTGAGAGACGGAGAGAGAGAGAGCAGCCAGGCTGGCATTGCCCAGGGAGGCTCCCACGGGCACCGCGGGGGCTGCCTCCATCCTGGGTGGCGCCTGGCTTTGCAGAGAAGCAGCCCCACCTGTAGCTGAATCCGTGGGCCCCTCCCCCTCCGGGGCTTCCCCCTCAGGGTCATGCCACCGACTCCTGCTCCTCCTCGCCCTGCTGTAAAGGGGGCTCCTTCCCTGGGATGGGGGCAGATCTCCTTGACTCAGCCCTCCCCCACCCTCAGCTGTGCTGGTGGGGATGGAGGAGTGGGAGAAAACTGGGCCCCTCCCCACCCCTTTCTCCTTCACCTCCCTCCCTGGGCCTGTTAGGGGCCCTCTTGGACGAGTCCGCTCTTCTGTGAAGGCCAGTGGCTAGAGGGAGGGTGGGCCAGCTCCGGAGCCCGGCCTGGTAGCCGTCCTTGTGTCTGTCTGCCCACCTCCGAACTAACCGGGGAAACCTTCTCTTCAAGCAGCCGCTGCACCCAGGGATGCTGAGGTTGGAGGAACCAGGCAGCCGGGCCTTTCGTCTCCGGCTCTCCCGGCAACACCTGGGGCGCCAAGGTAAGAGGCCCCTCCGGGGGGAGGAGGGGAGGGGGGACTTCTGGGGACCTTCCCCCAAAGGGTCCTTCGCCTTCGTTTCCCCAAGCGCTTCCTTCCCCCTAGTTCTTTTCCCACCGGCCTGAGCTGCTCCTCAGGGTTTACCTTCCGGCTCTGGGACGCAAGTGAGAAGCCGCAGGGTGTCTTTTGTGGTCCTTTTTTCAGCCCCTCAACCGGGGAAGCGGCTCCCGCTGTCGGCGCCGGGCGCTTCCAGTATTTGGCGCTCCGAGCCATCCCGCACTCCCATTTCCAGCAGAGGAAGGACTGGTACGAGAACACCGACCAGGACCTGCGCGATTACGTGGTGCAGAGGCTGTGAGTAACCCTCAGGGATTTCTGGGGAGGAGCTGACCTGTGTTGGGCTGCAGCTTGGAAGAGGCCGCGAGGAGATGGCAAAGAAAGAGGGGGGGGGGGGGGGGGGCTTTGGTGTTTTGTGGGGAGAAATGTAAGCAAAGGAGACAGGTTTGTTCTGCTCCCAACATCTCCGTCTGCTGGAGTTTTGGGGTTCTCAACAAAATCCGGGTCCCCTGGCTTTCCACCCGCCAGCTGAGGCTTCTCACGCCCCCCTTGCGGCCTCTTGGGGACCAGAAAAATAGTGCTTTGGAAAAGGTCTCTGTGCAGATTCTCAGGCCTCCCGTGGTTCTGCCGAGGGTGCTCTTTCAAGAGGCACCGACTTCCTCCTGAAAAGGCACCTTTGGGGTCTAAAAAAAACCCAGTCCATCCATCTGGCTGCCGTGGCGGCTGCCGTGCCCGTGTTTTGCCAGTTCTTCTGAAGGCCTCCCCCCCACCCCCCGCAGGGTCCATGCCATCTTGCCCACTCCCAACTTGGCCCTCCTGAAGGATCACCAGGTGGAGAAGGTGGTGTCCTACGCCAAGAAGGTGGAAGGGGACGTCTACCAGTCGACCAATCACTGGGTAGGTGGCCAAGCTCTCCTTCTTCTCCCGCACTCGTGCCCAGCCGGGGCTCCCCCGCGGGACTGAGCGCTTTGCCCAGCCAGACCTGGGCCTCAGGTGGCTTCTCTCTGCCTGGGCCTTGGGAGGGTCTCCCCACCCAGCCTGTGCCCCCCTGGCAACCTCTCGGGCTGGAAGGGGGCGGCTTGGGCGCCCATTCAGGGCTGAGCTGCCGAAGGCGCTGCTGAGGCCCAGGGAGGAGACGGCCATGGGCACAGCTCCAGACTTGCAACAATCTGTTTAGTGACCGGTCGAAGTTACAGCGGCAGTAAAAAACAAAAGGGTCGTGACCGTTTTTCACAGTTACGACCGTTGCCGCTTCCCCTTAGTCACGTGGTCAGCATCCAGACCCTTGGGAACTAAGTCGCGTGTATGACGGCTGCGGCGTCCGGGAGGGAGGGGTCAGCAAAGGCAACGGGGAAACCCAGATTCACTGAATGACCGTGTCACTAACTTAATTGCAGTGATTCACTTAACAACTGTGCCAGGAAAAGTTACAGAACGAGGCGAAATTCACTCACCCATCACCCGGTCCTTCAGGGCCCAGCCGGGATGGCCAAGGGCTCCTTTCCCAGCTGTCCTCCGCCTGGCCCAGTGGATGCAGCTCCCTGCCCTCTCCCCTCCGCTGCCCTCCTTCCCGGCCTGGGACGCAGAAGGGGAGGATCCGCTGATTCTGCGGCTGCCACTCTTCTAGCGCCGCCTTTGGGCAGAAGTTCCCGCCCGGCTCTAAGGCGGAACCGCTGCTGCTGCTGCTTCTTCCCAGGACGTGTATTGCTGCCTCATTATGGTGAAGCTCTTCAAGATAGAGAAAGAGCTGAGGGAGAAGAGGGCCCTCCGGGGCCACAAGCAAGGCTTTGTGGACGCCCAGGCCTTGCCTGCGGGACCAGACCAGCCTGGCGTGCCTCTCGGTAAGTCCTCCGCGGGGAAGCCAGGGAGACCCCTGTGTCTCTGCATGTCTCGGGAACCGGGGGAACGCGCTGCCCTCCCTCCCCCTCTGGACCCCCAAATCCTGTGCCAGAAGTGCCCTCCTGAGCTTCAGCCTCATTTGGGAAGGTGCCAGCTTGCCATGGACTATGGGGGGGAGGGGGCTGCTGGGGGAAGGGACCCCCTTGTGCTTTCCTGATCGTCCCAAGGCCGGGGAGTGGAGTGCAACGGCCCCTCCTGATCTACCAACTCCTTTAAACGTAGCCGGGTAGTAGGGAGATAACGGGGAAAAGGGACGAGGGAGGGAAGGTTAACGGGGGAACTTTTGGGTGCAGATGTTTAGTTCTGGCTTTGTAACCCCTCGGCTCTCCGTGAAAGTATATCTCTCGCCCAACTGGAGTCGAGGGTCTCTCTTTCCTAAGAACCCAGGTTGGGGCAGGCATGATGGCAGCTCTGAGCAGAATTTCTCTCCTGTCCAAAGGAGGCCCAGAGCCGGGTTTTGTGAGAGGTGGGCTTCCTCTTGCCCAGGTTGGGCAGGGTCTCCTGGATGCAGCTGCTACGTGTTGCTGACAGCTCCCTGAAAGATGGCGGGAAGAGTAGGCCCCCCTTGGGGGCAACTTCCTGGTCCTGGTGTGGAAGATGCGTCCTTCCCTCAGCCGGGATGTTTTCTGGGGTCTTGTGTCCACTGGCTGGGGCGTAACGGTTGCTTTTCCCCCCTAATAAAACGTTTCTCTGGCGGTCAGTTGGCTTCCGCTTTTTGCTCCTTCCGGTTCCCCTGGGTCACGGCTGCCTTTCAAGGGTCCTGGGTGTTCAGGGAGTTTTGCCCATTCAAGGATGGTTGATTGACAGGCTGGACCAGTTTGAGGCAAGAGACGGGCAGTTGTCCTTTTGAATGGCCGCTTGTCCCTCCGTTTCAGGTGGGCCTCTGGGATGATGGCTTCCCCGGGCTCCTCTGGGCTTCCCCGCTGGTTTTCTGGGCGGTTGTGGTTCTGCCAGTTGTGAAGAGTCTTCCATCACAGTGTCTTCCTCGCTTCTGGTCCAGCCAGCCGCAGGCTCTGCCTTTTGTCTAATGGAGCCATTTTTAACAAAACCGCCCCGTTTCGGACGCCATCTTTTCACTCTGTGGAGTTCAGTAGGCAACCGGGCGTTACAAAGCCTTCACTTCTCTATTGTGCTTGATTTGTGTAGGTCTGTTTCCTAAATGTCCTCATTTTGTCCCACTGGGGTTGGAAAAGTCCAGGTTGTGTTCCTCTGTGTGTGTGTGTGTCTTGGCCAGAATGGGGACCACTGCAGTGCTGGGGGCTTTACTGCCTCCCTTCCCAGTTTCTCAAAGGAAGGATTTTGGTCTGCCATTTTCGGTGGTGGTGATGGAGAGTTGGGAGAGGGGAGCCTTGGTTTTTCTATGTTGCTGCTCTTTCATTTTTCCCTCCAACTTCCCAACTCAACATTAGGCGGCTCCTCCCTGATTAGAGCTGCCAGGCGGCTAATCCGGCTGCCGAATTTCAGCTGCAGGAGCAAAACCCTTGTCTGCTGATGTCCGGCTTGTGAGGTGACCGATCCCGGATTCCCCGCAGGGAAGATCTCTCCCCAAGGGAGGAGAACACCCCCCCCTTTGTTCCATTGCCGGAATCGACTTGATTCTTGGCCAGATCAGGGCTGCGTCTGGCAGATCTCCCGGATCAGGGCTGGGCATGTTTTGTGTCCTTCCCTGCCCTGTAGGGGGGGATCCTCCCTGCCAGGCCAACAACCTCCTGGGTTGTTTCCAGGAGGGTTTCATTCTGGCCTCCCTGACTGCCACTCGCCATCTTTTCTCCTCTTCTCCTTCGGGTGCTCCCTGCCCCACCCCGGGCTGCCTTGAATCGTGGCCCCGGGGGGCTCTTCGGCGATTGGGCCCCTTCCCAGCCAGGGTTCCCTGAGGCAGCCCAAGCCCTTGTTTCCAGCCTCCCTTGTCCAGACTTTAACCTTGACACCCCAACATGGCCAGCGTCCTTCCCTCCTCCGGTGGTCTCTTTCCCCGACAGGCGGGGGAGCTGGATTCCCCTGAGCCCCAAGTGGCGAATCTTCTCCTCCCTCACTTGCAGGGGTGGTGGTGGAAATAAATAATGCCTGGATTGATGTTTTCAGTCATGGACTGATTTTGGGGGGCTCTTCTTGTGCACCACCCAGAATTGCCTTCTGTGAGATGGGCAGGAAGATCCGTGGGATATATAATCCACGGACAAATCCAAATGGAAATCTCTCTGCAGCTGCCTTCCGGTGATAAAATGCCCCAGTCCTGGTCCTGTATCCCGTCTCCTCCTCCTCCAGGTGGCCCATTTTAAGCATGTGGGGTTTCCAGGGGTCTGCCCGACTTTCCTTCCGAGGGCTGAGGGTTTACTGACCGCTCAGAAGCCAATTGAGCTGGACAGCTGGTCTCTTTCCTCTCAGGGCTTCGGTGGCCATGACGAAATCTCCTCTTCTGAACAGCCCGAAGACAGCCCCGTCCCCCAGCCTGGTCCTGAGGCCCTTCCTGCCCCTCGTGCCGGGGGCGCCTCCCAGCTGCTCCCCTGAAGGCCATGTGGGTTCGGGTTAGTCCCTCGGGATGCTCCCCCCAGGTGATCCCTTCGAATTGCAAGACAACTTTCCATTAAGGGAGCCTTTGTGGGCAGAAGGCAGAGGTGGCCTTCAGCTGGTTCTGAACGGCTCTGGAGAACCGGTAGCGGAAATTTTGAGTAGTTTGGAGAACCGGGGGTAACCGTCCACCAGGAGTGGGGAGGGAATGGCGTGTCCTTCTCCTGCCACGCCCACCAAGCCACGCCTACAGAACCGGTAGTAAACAATGTTGAATCCTATACCTGGGTGGGAGCAAGTTGGCTTTGCTGATCCTCAAGGGCGCTGTGTGGAGGTTCTCCCTCCCCCCTCGAGGGCGAGTTGCAGGGACCGAGAAGCCCATTCGAGCCAGGCTGATGATCAAACCCTCCGGACCACGTTTGGCCACGACGGGAGGCTCTTCTTAACCTGATCAGTTTTCTACTCGGACGACCCCACCGTTCAGCAGAACCGCGGTTGAAGAGGCTGAAGAGAGTTGTGTGTTTTTATTGCAGGCAGTCAGCTGGCCGCCCCGGAAGGGCCTCCGAGCCCCACCCAGGACCCCCCAGGTATACTTGCTTTCGCTTTCACTATTTGTAGCCAGCCTTCCCATCTCGGCGGCAGCTTTTCCTCACCCCAAGAACCCCGATAGGGAAGCCAACTCAGATGGGATAGGCTGAAGCAATAGAGCCGTTTCCCACCATCGCTTCTGGTTGGCCTGGCCAAAGGGGGACATGGGGGGGAGCCTCGGTCACCCGACTGGCTCTGTGGCAATGCCCGGGGTCTCTTCGCGGACGCAGCCCCCCGCCTTCCTCCCCTGAGGTCCAAAAGGTTTCTCTCTGCGGGTGACGTCAAGCCAGCCTTCCCTTGAGCCTTTGCGAGTTTCCCTGCTTCTTGCGGGAGGCGGTTTTTTCTGCCTTCGTTTAACCCAGATTTGGAGTTTAGGGTGTCGTGTGAAGCCCTTGGTTTTGCTGCCAAGATGGCTAGAGTTGGGGCTGGGAGGCCGTGCCGTTCAGATGCAGCCGGCTAAGCTGTCCTGGGGTGCCTTTTGCAGGTGTCCCTCCGCTGAACCCCATGTCCATTTGGACTATCCAGACCTCTCCCGCTTCGCTGGACCCCCTGGCGGCCCCCCAGACAAGCCCGCCTGCTCAGACCCACGGCGAGGAAGCGGCTCCGACGGTTGGTTCCACCCCCCCCCCCCAGCTCTTCTCTGCACCCGGACACTGCACTCTAACCCCTGGGCCACCGTGGCTCTCATCACACCCAGCCCGCTTGGGGACTCGGGTGTGGATCTCACCCTGTTCAAATTCTCCAAAGCGGCCAGGGCAAATACACCGGGGGGGCGGGGAGGGGGCAGAGTCCCTCCTGCAGGATAGGTTTGCAGCTGCACCGATCCTTTTGCTCTCCCCTCCCATGTCTGGGTGGGAAAATTCCTGTGCGCTGGGTTCAGGCCTGGAGAAGCCCCTGACCCCCTTCTTGGGTGTGCCCCCTTTCGCCTCGGAGCAGGTGCCCCTCGCACCCGTGTCTTGTAGCCTGACGGCCCGTCTTGTTGGCTAGGTGCCCGTCTCCTCCCCTTGGATGCCTCAGCCCCAAAGCGCAACGAGGGCTTCTTTGGGCACCTTCCCGAGCCCTCCTCCGGCCCCCGGCCAGTTCCTGTCCCTGCATCTGTTTTCTGCCCCCCACGGGGATCTGGACGCCATCCTGGGGGAATCGGCTCCGCAGGACGGAGGAGGCCAGGTAGGCCTGAGGGGGGGGGGGTGCTGTGCTCCGTTTCCCTGGCCCGCTTGGGGGGAAATTGAGGGTTCCAGCTGGCAAAGGTCTTCGTATTCGGAGGGTGTGTGTGTGTGTGTTTGTGTGTGTTCCCTGCAAGGTCACGAGAGGCCCCTTCAAATCGCTACCCTTGTCCGGCCTCCATCTGATGCCACAACTCGCCACAGCGATGCCCTAGAGACCCTGTGGGGTGCCAGCCTGCCAGTTGCGGCTGCTCCTGCATGGCCTGTGACTGGCCCTGAAGACTGGGGGAGGCTCCATCTGCCCGCCCTCCTTCGGTTGGGGCAGGGGCCCTTCGTAAAGAGGGGTTTGATGACCTTTTGGATGCTCTGCTGATGGTTCTTCCTCCCGGCAGGGCCAGGACCCGGGCTCCCCCCTCTCTCACTCTGCACCTGCCGTGGCCCCTCTGCCTCCTCACGCCTTGCCAGGTGCCCAGAGTCAAAGTGCGTCCTTGGGGCCGATGGCGGCAGCCGCACCGGACCTGAGCCCAGAGCCCCATCCCCAGCAGCAGCCCCCACCACTCTGCCCGAAGTCAGTCCCGGGCCCTGGCACCCTGGTGAGTGCAAGGGGGGGGTTTATGGGGCCTCTGAGTCAGCCTCTCAGCAAGACCCCCAAAATGGTGCCAGGAAGGTTTGTGGGCTGCTTCTTCCACCGGGTGGGGGGAATATTGGCCTTGGGCTCTCCTGAGGGCCCCCCGCCCCCTTCTGCCTCTATGGGACTTCCAAAATATTGGCCTTTTCCACTTCGGCCGTTGTGCAAAAGGGTCCTTGCAAAGTCCAGTTGTGGCTGTTCTGAACGGCCTGAGGAGGGGAGCCCCCAGGTTGAGAGGGGGCTTCCTGTCTGCCAGGACTTCCATGGAGAAGTTCATTGTTTCGCCTGAGCTTCCTTCCTGGCCACCGTTGCTGACTTTCCTTCCCACCAGGGGGACCCGCACTTTGGGACCAGAGAGGCTGCCTCCCACGGGCTTCTGGGTAAGCTGAGCAGGTCCTTCCATGCTTCCCCAGTCCTGGGCCCCTCCTGGAGGAACCGGGAGCCCCCCGACCTCTGCCTCCCCCCCGGAGCTTTCATGGGGAAAAGCCCCTCCCACCTTCTGGCCTGGGCAGAGCCAGGGAGAGGGTGCCCAGGCCAGCAGCAGCTCAGGGCTACCCCCCCCCCCAGGTTGGCCCTTCCCAGGAGGTGGGGGGGCACTGGTGAACCCCAGTCCCCCTCCCGTTTCTCCCTGTGTGGGAGGACCAGGGTCTCCAGAGTCTTGGGGAGTCGAGCTCTCCAGCACCATCCTGGAGCCATCAGGGCAAATGTCCCGTCCTCCCTGCCCCCCTCCAGGGTGGATCTACCTGCCCCACAGAGGCAAAGCTCCGTCTCCCTGCGGCTCAGGTGCTCCTGGAGGCATAGAAGGTGCCCTCTCTTTTGCAGGTAAACGCCGGAGACTAGCTGAAGGGGGCTGGAGAGCCTGCCCTGCTGGCCCCTCCCCCTCGGCCCTGCCCGATGCTCTGGCACAGCCGCCTCCGGTGACCCTCGAGTCCCTTCACCGCTCGCTGGAGGACTTGCGCATCTCCGTCCTCCGCAACCGTAAGTGGCCTCCCCCGACCTGTGGGTTTGTTCCGGCAGGGTGGCAGCCCCTTTCCCCTCCCCCCTTCCCCCCAAAGCCCCTCCTGACCCTCCCTGGTTGCCTCCTTCCGCAGTGGGGGCCGTGCACAGGCAGGTGGAGGCCCTGGAGAAGAGGATCCACACGCTGGAGCGCTGGCGGGCAGAGACGGAGGGGCGCCAGCAGCTGCCACCACCGTAGCCGCTGGCCGGGCTCCCTTCCACCCCTCCTTCCTGTGTACAGACGCCCCGTTCTCAGGATGGTTCCTCCTTCGCTTCCCTTTTTATTCCTCAACGTTGTCAAACGGCAGACAATTTTCACACTGCTCCTTGGACGACAGCGCCCAGTTGCTGGAGATGGGCCTCCCCAGCACATCCTCACCGTGGTTCATCCGGTGCCAGGTGGCCATGGAGCCCAGTGCTGGGGGACGGAACGGCCTCTGAAGCCAAGATGGAAGGCTGTGGAAGCTAAGGCTGCTCCAGAAACCGCCCAGCTGCCTTTGGGTCCCAGAGAGCGTTGGGTGGACACAACATTCGGGAGGCCACACAGGCCGAGGCCAATGAGAGGGGGCCGTGGGAAGCCCCGGTGGGAGCTGGGATGCTCTGGGTGGGTGGGGGGACAGCATCTCCCTTGCCTGGAAGATCACCTGACACCCGGAGCTCCTCCCCCTCACAACTGAGAACCACGTGCCTGACTCTGGGACCATCCTGGGACTTCTTCACCCATTCCTCCTTTGTGAATGTGGCTGCCCCAGGAGAGCCGGACATGGACGACAGCGGCTTCACCTCTGCCAACAGCCCCCTCTCCTGCCCCACGCCAGCTCGCCTGCCGAGCGAGGGGAGGCTGTGCTGACAGCGGGACTCGCCCCCGGCCAGAAGGGGGCAACACATTGCCCGGCCCTTGAGCCGCCTGGACATTGGTGGGAGGCCCAGGTGAGCCCTCCTGGGTCCAAGGGGGAGGGGAGGGGAGCTTGTGGCTTCGGGATGGATGCGAGGCAGTTTGAGTGGGGAAGGGATCCGGGCTACACATGAAGACGAAGGGTTGGGAAGGCTCTGCCGGTCTCTCTCAAAAGCCGCCACGGATGAGAAACTACTCCTTCCGAGGGCATCAAGTCTGCTTTCAAGGATGACGTTTCTTTCAGGTTGTTGTAGGAGAAGGTCTGGGTTCACCTAAGGGCCCCCCCCAAAGAGGGGTTGCCTGGTTGCTCAAGAAAACGTTCTGCCTTTTAATAAAAATCGTTAGTTGGAAAAGATGCTCTGGCTCCTGGTTTCTTCTAGGGCAGATGGGGGGGTGGGGGAGAGGGAAAAAAAGAGAGAAAGAAAGAGGGAGGGAGGGAAGTCGGCTGAATCTACCATTTAAAACTCGAAGCAGCCCAAGGTTTCCAAAAGGGAGTTTCCTCCTGCTTCTGCCTGGAACTTCCAAAGTCAGCCCCTCCCCTTTGGAGTGGATCCGATAAGAGCCTGATCGAGAGAGAGAGAAACTTTGTGCTTGAGCCCACCCCAAAATACAAAAAAAAAGAAAAAATAAGTAATTCAGGCAAAGCGAGCAGCATGCATTGAGGGAGGAGGGCAATTCCTTGGGTGGGGCACACAAACACAATGCATTCCCTCGATAGAGCAAAGGTCTGGGGGAGGGTGAGATTTGAACCGCAAAAGGCAAGGTTTGTGGACTGCCTTGGTGCCTTCCTGTAAACTCTGCATTCAGGGACTTCCAAGATAAGCTCTCTGCTGTGTGGAAATGGCCTTGACCCAGAAGAGGAAAAGCTGCTTCCTTTAAGTAGGAGAGGCCTAGGCTGCTCCCTTCTTAAAAAACGCTGGTGGTGCTACAGGCAACGCTAGGCAATGCTACCTGGTGTTTTTGTGGGTCGTGGGGCTAGCCTTGGATGCCAGCAGGGCTGCGAGGACCCCCTCACCGGCTCTTCGTTTCCAGGGATGCAGGAGGATGGTGGGGGTGGGGAGGAGGCCCAGCGCCACCAGATAAGGGGTGCAGAGAGGTTGGCACAGAGGAAACTGGCAGCTGCCAGGGGGAGCGGAGGGGGAGGGGCCCACCATAGGCAGACTTGAGGCATGGTGGGCTTCTGCCCCTCACCCACAGCAGCAGGGCCCACTCGGGGAGAGGCCAAAGGTCATGGTTGCTAAGACAACCAATGGGGTGCTGTGGCTGGCTCAGGAATTCTGGGAGTTGAAGTCTGCAGGTCATAAAGTTGCCATGGTTACCCTCCCCTGTTCTAAGCACCTTTCTGGGTGGCCAGTAGAGAAATAGGACTCCTGGATCTGTGCAGAAGGAAGTGGCATTTGGGCTTTGGAACAGAAGGGAACCGAACCTGCTGCAGCTCTTCCATGTTGACCCTGAAGGCCTCTTGGCCAAATCTTAAGTGAGATGCCCTCTCTCCCCCGGCTGAGAGAATTGCAGCTGCCCTCCACGGGTTTCAGGGTCCCTCCAAACGAAGCCCCCTTGATCTGAAGTGCCTTTTTCTAAGGGTATCTTGTGTCGTGCAGTCCCCAAGGCCACAGAAGGGCCCCCCTCCTCCCCAGCAGGCGGTTGGGTTGCAAGGGGCTCTTTATTCCAGTGACCTAAATAAAGACCAGCCTCTCTTTAATTCCACGTTTATCTCCCAGTTGCTGCTGGAAATCTCTCTGCCTGGGATTCTGCCCTCTGCATCCGGGCCAGGAAGGATTGCTATGGTCCAATCAACCAACCAATCAACCCATCATAAAACAAAATGGGGGGGGAGGGAGGGCTGCTGGACTGGGCTGATTGATTCCTGCCACCAGGTGGGATTGCAGGAAAGGTTAACGCCCTTCGGTGACCTATGAAGGTTTGCCTGCCTTGCTGCAAGGAGCCCCTTGGGAGTGGAGGGTCTCTCAAATCGCAGGTGTGCAAGGCAACCCCGTTGGCACCTGCGCTGGATGGCTGACCCATGATGCCAGGTTCCCCCCCTCCCCCATGGCTCTTCCAGTACTTCTGGTCTGGGAACAAGGAGTCTCCATCCCAGGCGACATCCAGGCCGCATCCACCGAAGCCAGTGCCCATTTTTGAGGACGGCATCACCAAAGAATCCCTGGACTCCTCCTCACCCCCACCAGGGAATTGGGGAGCCAAACACACACCAATGCACATGCCCCCCCTGCCCCCAACCCTGCCAAGCCCACTTGCAGGGCACCCACAACATTTGGCTCCTGCTAGGATTCTGTTCCTTTTTACTTTTCTGTTTCTGTTATATCCATGGGACCTGGGTACTTACGGGACCGCCTATTGCCACCATCGGCCTCCCGTCGGCCAGTGCGCTCCCATAGGGCGGGCCTCCTTGGGGTACCGCCGGCTGGACGGTGTCGGCTGACGGCCCCGAGGGTGCAGGCCTTCTCTGAGGGAGCACCCTCCCTCTGGAACGAATTACTCCCGAGGACGAGGACCATCCCTGACCTATTAACCTTCCGGCGCGCACTGAAGACCCACCTATTCCATCAAGCCGATCTGGCCTAAAGTTACTGGTAGGGTTTTTAATTGATTATAAATGGTTTTAGCTTTTTAACTCCTTTGACTGTTTTATCTTCCAGCCACCCATTTAATCTTTTTTAAATATTGTATTTATGATTGTATTTTTATTCGGCTGTAAACTGCCCCGAGTCCTGTTGGGAGAGGGGAGCGGTATATAAAATTGATTAATAAATAAATAAACATATCATTTTTTAAAATCGTGTTTTCAGAGTGAAACCTTTCGGCAATTTTAGAACATAGAATAACAGAGTTGGAAGGGACCTTGGAAGTCTTCTAGTCCAACCCCATGCTTGGGCAGGAAACCCTACACTGCTTCAGACAAGTGGCTGTCCAGGCTCTTTTTGAAAGCCTCCCGTGATGGAGCCCCCACAACCTCTGACGGCAAATACTTCCCTGGTTAATTGTCTTCACGGTCAGGAAATTTCTCCTTAGTTCTCGGTTGCTTCTCTCTGATTAGTTTCCATCCGTTGCTTCTTTTCTTGCCTTCTTGTGCTTTGGAGAATGGGTTGGCCTCCTCTTCTTTTGGGCAGCCCCTGGGATACTGGAAGAGTTACTAAATATGGCTAAATTCGACATCATATTTGTCTGTGAAAAATGGCTCAACACATCTCTCCCTGACTCCATTATCACAGTAAGAGACTATCATGTTTACCGATCAGATCGTGAAATCCGTAGAGGAAGTGGTGTTGCTATCTTCTGTAAAAAGTCCCTACATCTAAAAAACATCCAAGTTACCCAGGAGCTTGCTCTTCCTGAGACCATCATCTGTGAACTGTCCTTAAATATCACATTTCGGTTCTTACTATATTACAGAGCCCCTGATTATGACATCGAACATGCAAACAAGCTAAATACACTACTAACATGGGCAGCATCCTGCCCACACACTTTTATCTTTCTTGGTGACTTCAATCTACCTCATATTAACTGGACCCTAAACGAATGTACAACTGAACCCACACATGCAATCTTCTACAATGCAGTAACAAATCTGGGGCTGGAACAACTAGTAACCAACAATACTAGACTTAACAACTGCCTCAATCTCATCTTCTGCAATAGTTTGAATTCAATTTACAGAGTACAAATTAAAGAACCCTTTTCCAACAGTGACCACAGCATGATTGACTTTTGTCTCAACATACGTCCACACAAAAATCATCATGACGTGATCCCCAATTATAACTTCAAAAAAAGCAACTATGATCTTATAAACAATGATCTCTCATCCCTTGATTGGCAATCTCTATTCACTGGATGCAATACTGTTGAAGACCATTACAACATACTGTATTTTTACTTGAAGTCAAAAGAGTAATCAAACTATATGTAGCAATAACAACTCCCAAAACCAGAAAAAACAGATTACCCATAACAATAAGGAATCCAAAAAGAGATCACTTTGCTGGAAAAACAAATCTGGTCATGTTGCCAACTTCAAAAGCCGATACAAAAATTTATGCCACCAGATAAAGACTGAATGCACCAATTATCACATTAAACAAGAAGAAAACCTTCTACGCACCAATTCCACCCATGCTTTCTACAATTTTGTTAACAACAAACTAAAAGACTCAAGGTCCATCCCACCCCTGAAAGGACCTAATGATAAAGACTACAACAATGACACCATTAAAGCCAATCTCTTTAACACATTCTTTGGCTCAGTATTTATAAACAGCAATGGATCGTGCCCAGTATTTCCTAGTCGAACCCAGACAACTATAATGATCTAATACAGATCGATTTTACAGAAGACAATGTTGAAAAAGCACTACGCAATCTAAAACCAACTCTTATCTATAGGACCGGACGGAATATGTGCCTATTTCTTAAAAAAAGCACTGCCATAGCAGAACCTCTAAGCATAATCTTTGAAAAATCTTTCAGGACCAGCTCCTTGCCTAACCTATGGTCACAAGCCACGGTCATCCCCATCTTCAAAAAGGGAGACTCCAGCCTAGTTGAAAATTACAGACCAATCTCTTTATGCTGCGTCACCATAAAGTCATGGAATAAAGTATTAACCAGCCCATCATCCTCCACTTAGAAACAAACAACCTACTCTCTAATAAACAATTTGGTTTCAGAAAAAAACTATCCTGTAATCTGCAACTCTTACATTGCAATAACATATGGACTACAGAACTCAATCAGGGCAAAGCAATAGATGCAATCTACATAGACTTCTGTAAAGCCTTTGATTCAATGTTACATGACAAACTACTCCTAAAACTAAAATCTTATGGTATCTCTGGACACCTGCATAACTGGATAGAAGCATTCCTGTCAAACAGACAACAAATGGTCAAAATTGGGAGAGTCCTATCAAATTCTATACCTGTCAACAGTGGTGTCCCCTAAGGCAGTGTTCTAGGACCAACTCTCTTCATACTCTACATAAATGACCTCTGTGATCATATCAAGAGCAACTGCGTTCTCTTCGCTGATGATGTAAAGCTATTCAATACCACAGAAAATACCGCTACCCTTCAAAAAGACCTTGACTATGTATCAGAATGGTCAAACAAATGGCAATTTCAAATCTCAACAAATAAATGCTCTGTCCTACATATTGGCAAAAAAATCAGAAAATAAAATACAGGCTGAATAGACCCAAACTCTGTAAAGGATCTTGGAGTACTCATCTCAAATGATCTAAGTGCTAGAGCCCACTGTAACTACATAGCCAAAAAGGCACTAAGAGTTGTTAGCCTAATCCTGTGTAGCTTTTTCTCTGGTAATATTACACTACTAACTAGAGCATACAAAACATTTGCTAGACCAATACTCGAATACAGCTCATCAGTCTGGAACCCGCATTACATATCTGATATTAATACAATTGAGAAAGTCCAGAAATATTTCATAAGAAGAGTTCTCCACTCCTCTACTTGTTGCAGAATACTTATGCCACTAGACTTGAAATTTTAGACCTAGACAACCTAGAACTACGCCGCCTTTGGTCCTATCTAAATATAGTATATAAAATCATACATTGCAATGTTCTATCTGTCAATGAATACTTCAGCTTCAACCATAACAATACAAGAGCACACAATAGACACAAACTCAAGGTTAACTGCAACAAACTTGATTGCAGGAAATACGACTTCAGCCACAGAGTGGTCAATGCCTGGAATACTCTACCTGACTCTGTGGTTTCTTCCCCAAACCCCAAAAACTTTAACCTTAGACTTTCTACTATTGACCTCCCCCCTTTCCTAAGAGATCTGTAGGGGGCGTGCATTAGCGCATCAACGTGCTTACGTTCCCTGTCCTCTTGTTTCTTTTTTTTCTTATTCGTATCTATTTTATATATACATAACTATGTTTATTCTTATACCTATTACCTTGTAAGCGATTGACAAATCAAATTAAATAAATAAATAAATAAAAATATTCTTCCTCCCAATTCTTAGTCTTCATTGTCATTATTTCATATTGTTTATGCATCTCTTATACTTCCACCTTTCATTTTCTGAATCTCCCTCTTGTTATTTCATATATACGTATGTGTGTGTGTCTGTGTGTGTGTAGTGTATGTATATGTATACATATACATATAAAAGGTGAAATTAATATATGAGATGGACTCATTACATGCCAAGCAAGATAGTTCAAGCTGTGATATGTCATAAATGTGATGATTATGGCTTACAGCTCATGAAAACCCCAAATCCATAATTTCAGAAAATTAGAATATTACATGCAATCAATAAAACAAGGATTGTACATAGAACAATATCGGACCTCGAAAAGTATAAGCATGCATATGTACTCAGTGCTTGGTTTGGGCCCCCTTTGCAGCAATTACTGCCTCAGTGCGGCGTGGCATGGAAGCTGTCAGCCTGTGGCACTGTTTATTTATTTATTTATTTTATTAAACTTATATACCGCCCTCTTTCCCTGACAGGACTCAGGGCGGTGTACAGCCAATTAAAAATACAACAACAATGCAAAATTAAAAACAATTAAAATCAAATATAGTGGCTGAAAGATAAAACATATAAAGGGAATTAAAAAGACTAAAAACCAGATAAAACCAGATTAAAAACCCTAAGAGAACTCTAGGCCAGACTGGCTTGGTCAGGACATCAGACATCAGACCGGAAGGTCAGGACATCAGGGATGGTCCTCATCTCCGGGGATAATTCGTTCCAGAGGGAGGGTGCCCCCAACGAGAAGGCCCGCACCCTCGGGGTTGCCATCCGTCCAGCCGGCGTCACCCCGAGGAGACCCACTCTATGGGAGCGTATTAGCTGGCGGGAGGCCGATAATGGCAGGAGGCAGTCCCGTAGATACCCCGGCCCCAAGCCATGGAGCACTTTAAAGATGGTAACTAATACCTTGAAGTGCATCCGGAGGACCACCAGGAGCCAATGCAGCTTGTGCAAGAGTGGCGTGACATGGGAGCCCCGAGGAGCCCCCAACACCACCCGCGCAGCTGTGGGTTGAGGTGTTATGGAAGACCAGGATGCTTCAATAGTGGCCTTCAGCTCTTCTGCATTGTTCAGTCTCATGTCTCTCATCTTTCTCTTGGCAATGCCCCATAGATTCTCTATGAGGTTCAGGTTAGGTGAGTTTGCTGGCCAATCAAGCACAGTAATCCCACGGTCATTGAACCAGGTTTTGGTGCTTTTGGCAGTGTGGGCAGGTGCCAAGTCCTGCTGGAAAATGAAGTCAGCATCCCCATAAAGCTTGTCTGTGGAAGGAAGCGTGAAGTGCTCCAAAATCTCCTGGTAGACGGCTGCATTGACCCTGGACTTAATGCAGACAGTGGACCAACACCAGCAGATGACATGGCTCCCCAGATCAACACAGACTGTGGAAACTTCACACTGGACTTCAAGCATCTTGCAACGTGTGCCACTCCATTCTTCCTCCAGACTCTGGGTCCTTGGTTTCCAAATGAGATGCAAAAGTTGCTCTCATCAGAAAAGAGGACTTTGGACCACTGAGCAACAGACCAGTTCTGTTTTTCTTTAGCCCAGGTAAGACGCTTCTGACGAGGAATGCGACATTTGAAGCCCATGTCGAGGATCCATCTGTGTGTGGTGGCTCTTGATGCACTGACTCCAGCCTCAGTTCACTCCTTGTGAAAGTCCCCAACACTTTTGAATGGCCTTTTCCTGACAATCCTCTCCAGGCTGTGGTCATTGTTAGGAATGTAAATCACCTAACAGTTGGGTTGGAAATACAGTATATAAACCAGGATAGACATTTTAATTCTGTCTCTTTAAGGGAATGCTAAAATTGTAATTGGGTGTGGTTCCTCAAATGGCCATAAGATGGAGCCAGAAACCTGGTTCCTATGAGTGTTGCTAGTTGCTAGTTGATCAATGTTCTGATGTTTGCTGTTTTTGGTTCCTGCATTTTTCCTTACTGACTGTTGCTGATCGTCGTTATTCTTGGATTGATGTGAGTCTATTACTGAACTGTTTTTGATACTGGACTTTGTTGTTGAATTATCCCTGGACTGAAAACTGACTGTTATAACCATGTATGACTTGGACTGTTTGTTGGACTTTGCTTAACCGTTTACTGGAAGTAAAACCTACATTTTACTATACAGTGTAGCTGTGCGTTGTGTGTGTGTTATTCAACATTACTCTCTCTACGTCTCCCTGTGTGCACTCATTCTCCTAACGGGGAATTACCTCAACACTGGTTATGGGCCCAGTCCATACCAGGCTCAGATAACTGAGAGTTAGTGTGAACACACAGTACTGTATACAGACAGCTGTTTACTATTTAATTGTGGTTTACTCACCTGGTAAAGATGGAACAAGACCCGTCAACAAGTCTATCACTGATAATCTGGCTGGATGGAACAAACTATGTTTCCTGGTCTATGAAGTGCAGTCTACTTCTGCGTAGAGAAGGGTTATGGACTGTAGTTCAAGATCCACCAATGTAAATGTTTGGGATCCAAATGATGAGGACGATGCCAAGAAGTTAGCTGACTTTAAACGGAACAACAAACGAGCTCTTTGTATAATTGGACTAACACTGAGTGACCAGCAGCTAGTCCATATTCATGGAGAAGAGTCTGCTAAGTGTTGGGAGAATTTGAAGAGGATTTAAGTTCGTGACAATGTAGGTGCATACATACATCTTACACGTAAATTATTTAGAGCACATCTTCTGAAAGGTGGAGATACATTAGCTCATTTGAACTTCATGAAAAGAACTTTTCAAATGCTACATGAAAAGGAACTGATATTTTCAGAGCTGCATCAAGTTTACATCATTTTTTCCTCATTGGATGAAAGTTATGATGATTACTTATCTTCACTGGAAGTCCTGACCAGAGATGAACTGACATTGATTGACATAACCGGAAGGTTGTTAGAAGAAAAAAGAAGACGGCTGGATAGGGACCAACTGAGGAAGGAACAACCACAAGAAGAGGATTTGTCTTCAATTGCCTATACTGTTAGGAAATGTTTTTCTTGTGGGGCTAGGGGACATATAGCTAGATTCTGTAAGAAGGGAAAACAACAGAATACTGGTAAGCACCAGAAGTCTAAGAAGAATGTTAGTTTAGCTATGTCTAGCAATTCAACTGTAAACCATGATTTGTGGGTAGTTGATAGTGGAGCATTGCAGTGCATTACTAGAAATAGAGAGAAGTTTGTAAAGATGTCCACGAGTAAGCAACATGTATCATTGGCAAATGGATGGAAGATGAAAGCGTCTAGTGAAGGTATATTGCATATTGTTCATGTATAAATGAGCATTTAACTATGTTATATGTACCTAAACTAAAATTTAATTTGTTATCAGTAAGAGCTTTAGTTAATATTGGTTATGTAGTAACCTTTAGGGGAGATAACTGTATATTAGAGAAAGAGGGTAAAAGTGTTATTGCTAATTTAGAGAATGATTTATATGTGATACATGATGACTAGTTGAAGATGGTTAACTCGGTTTATAACAATGTTAAGCCACATGATGAATGTATACATTTACTGCATAGATGTCTGGGGCACATTCATTTCAAAATGCTGAGACAAACTGTCGAATTGTCAGAGGGGGTAAAATTAAAACCCTGTAGCAAGTATTTAAACTGTAATGCCTGTAGCCAGGAGAAAAGCAAGGTTATTTCTGCAAACAGACTTAATGGGTTTAAGACCAAAGAACCTTTAGAGGTTGTTTTTGCTGACATAATTGGTCCTAAGAAACCCAGTTTGGGAGGTGCCTGCTATGTTTTGAGTATAATGGACCATTACTCATGGTACAGTTTCTGCTATCTCATGAAAAATAAAACAGGAATGTTCCAACATTTCTTTAATTGGCTAAGGTTGGCAGAAAGAAAAATGAGACGTAATTACTTTGGTTACTGATAATGGGACTGAGGGTTTTATTTTTTATTTTTTGGGACTGACTTTGTTAACAACAGATTCCAAACAATGCTGAAATTGGCCGGTGTCGAACATAAACATTCTGCACCTTACAGACCACATCATAACTTGTTTGTAGAATGAAGAGGGCAAACGTTACAAGCCATGGCTCGCACTATGTTATCTGATTCAGGTTTGCCCGAAACTCTGTGGGGTGAAACTATAATGTGTAGCAATCATGTGTTAAACAATGTAGTTAACACAACTGGTGAATTGCCATTCACTCATTGCCATGGCAGAAAACCAAATTTAAGTTATCTACACACATTTGGAGCACCAGCATGGGTGCATATTCCCTCACAAGTAAGACTGAAAGGGAAAGGGCCCCGTTTCCCACCCCCCTGAAGGCATCTTGGTCTCCTGGAGCTGCTGCCCTCAGCCTTGCCCTGCCAGGCTGCTCCGGAGCCCCTCTAGGAACGCCGGGCGGAGTGCTGCAGACAAGAGGGGAGCTCCAGTGGGGAGGGTCACCTGGACGGGCTTCCTCCCAGCCAGGCTGTGGCCATCGAGGGGGTGGCTAGTTCGACGCCGCTTCCTTCCCGGCCCTGCTGGGGCTCCATCTCCAGAAGGGGAGGGTGTTAGATACTTAAATACTTACCAGAGGGGAGGGGAGGGGAGATTCCATTGGGGACCGCGGCCGGGGGACCGAAGGAGGCGCCCCCAGATGCAGGAGGAGCTGAAGCACTCCGGACGAGGAGGGTCTGGGGGGGGTTGAGCTGACATGGGACCTCTGAGGGGGGGAGCTTCCCTCGGTGCCTCTTGGCGGGACTCAGCTGGGCTGCTGGGCAAGAGCAGCCTGCAGGGCGATGGAGGAGGAGGAAGAGGAGGCTGGCGAGGAAGCTGCTCTCTGGAGGGGCGGATTGGCCACTGCGGGCCTCCACCGTCGCCCTCTGGAAAGAGGCTACAAAAAGAAGGAAGCCCCCCTGCAGGATGCAGGCAGTCCCCGAAAGCCCCCCCTCTGGCCCCGGAAAGACCTTCCTTCCGCGGAACCGGCTCCCAAAAGGGGGGCGCTGCTTTAATGAACTGTCTCCTTGTTCCGCCCACGGACCCCTCCTCCTCCCCCTCACTTTGCCCTGCCCCTGGAGGGACTCAGGCCAGGGGTTTTGGGATGGGGGGCTGACGGTGGACCCCCCAAACAGCCCATCCAGCTGGCATTCGATGCGGTGCCCCCATTTCTTCTCTTGGGGGTAAAGTGAGATCCACCAGATGGAGCCCTGGGAGGGAGGGAGGGAGGGGCAGCTCAGGGACAGCAACCTCCCCCACATGGGCAATGGTGCCTCTCCCATCAGCCTGCAGCCTCCGTGTTAGATAGGAGTAGCAAGGAAGAAACAGACTGGCAGTATAGAGAACTCTTTATTTGAAATGGGTTAAAAGGGACAACAATTGTGGCCAGCGCTGGCTTTTTATAGTCGGTACTGTCCACTACTTCAGTCACTGATGGATCTCCGATCTTCCCACCAGTGGCTGACACCAATAAGTGGAGTCTTACATCAGACTCCACTTTGCATTTGACGTGTATGATGTGGTATATGTAGATGTAACGTCATGCATATTTAACACCTCTCCCTTCTTAGTTCAGTCCAACCAGTCCCCGTAACGTAGTCTTTCAGGTAGGCAGGGCTATTGTGGTTTCACCTGGGTCTGCCTGTTCCATTGTTTCTGAGGCGATGACCTGAAGGGGCAGGTCCTCCGTTGTTCCAGACTCCACCCTTTGAAATGCCTCAAATGTTTCTGGAGGCATGTTAGTTTCTGTGGAGCTAGAGGCCTCGGACATACTATGCTGGACTCCTCCTCCTAAAACCCAGTCCTCCTCTATCCTGTTCAGAGTTGTTCTTGCTGAACTCATTGTAGTCGTTGGGTGTATGTTTCGTTCTTCAGTTTTGTGTGCATGTATAACCTTGCGGCCCCGTAGTTGGTCTATGAGCCTATTCCATGTTCTTCCCCCTTTTACTTCCAGTCTGTATGATCTTGGTCCGGTAATCTTGATTATTTTTGCCGGGACCCAGGTTTCCCCTCCCATATAGTTACGTGCATACACCGTGTGGCCTGGCGTGAATGTTCTGCACTTCCCTGTGGTGTCTAAAGGGGTTTCATTAGTATAATCTGGATGAATCCTGTCTAGGGTGGTTCGTAGCTTTCTATTAATGAGCATTTCTGCGGGACTCCTCTTTGTTGCTGCACTTGGTGGTATGTGTTGGGTTAGTAATAATTTGTCTATCTTTTCCTGCCAATCGCGGGGGCCCAATTTCGTTAGGAGTTCCTTGATTGTTCGAACCATTCTCTCCGATCCGCCATTTTAAGCAGGTGACGATAGGGCATGTCAGATCCCTAAATGGGCAAGGAAACTTTCAAATTGTTGTGCTGTGAGTTGTGGACCATTGTCCGAAACCAGCACATCGGGTAGCCTGTGGGTAGCAAATATTTTCCGTAGGGCTTGGATCATTGCCTCTGTTGTTGTGGATTTCATAATGACCACCTCCAACCACTTGGAGTAGGCGTCGACCACAATTAGGAACATTTGTCCTTGATAGGGTCCAGCAAAATCTATGTGTATGCGCCCCCATGGTTTTGTAGGCTTTTCCCACTTAAGGGGGGCACTGCAGGAAGGGCTCGGCGGGATACCTGACAAGGTGAGCACATGGCAACCCATGTTTCAATGTCTTTGTCTATGCCCGGCCACCAGATGTAACTCTTCCCTAGGGCCTTCATTTTCACTATTCCTGGGTGCCCCTCATGTAATGATCCCAAGATTCTTTCCCGTAATGGATTCCGCACCACCACTCTTTCTCCCCACAGCAAACATCCCCTTAATGCTGATAGTTCCAATTGTTTACCTTTGAATGGTTTAAATTGTTCCCCCTCCAACTTGTCCAGCCACCCGTGCCAGACCCAGTTCAAAACTCACGCCAAGGTTTTGTCTTTTGCGGTGAGCTTCGCGATGTCTGCTGCCATCACCAAATTTGGTTGGAAATGTTCCACAAGGAATACAGTAGGCGCGGGGGCAGGGTCCTCCACTAGATCTGGTAGGGGGCATCGGCTGAGTGCATCGGCATGCGGAATGCTCTTTCCAGGTATGTGCAGCAGGCGGTAGTTATACGCTGCCAAGAAAACTGTCCATCTTAGCATTCTTGGAGATAAAATGTTTGGTGTGGATTTGTCCCCCGAAAAGATGCCTAGTAGCGGCTTGTGGTCAGTGATCAATTCAAAGTGTCTGCCATCTAGGTATTCATGAAAACGTTTAACCCCGGCTATGGCAGCGAGGGCTTCCTTGTCTAGTTGGCCGTAGTTTCTTTCGGCTTTTGACAACGTTTTGAAATAAAATGCTATGGGGGCTTCCTTTCTGCTCAGAAGTCTATGGCTCAGGACTGCCCCGATGCCGTATTGAGATGCATCCCACATTAATCGGAGTGGCAGAGTCTCGCTATAGTACATTAAGACTGTGTCTGAGGTTAAAATGTTTTTTATTTCTGCAAATGCGATGTTTTCAGGGGGTCCCATTTCCAAGTTGTATCCTTATCCCACAGTCTATGCAGTGGTTCTGCTAAAGTCGCCTTCTGTGATAAGAATATATTATAGAAGTTTAATTATCCCAAAAACGCTTGGAGTTCCCCCTGATTCTTTGGGGTAGGGGCTTCCTTAATTGCTTGCAGTTTCTTATCGGTGGGTCGAATGCCTGACCCATCGATTTGAAAACCAAAGAATTCTACGCTTGGGACTGCAACGTGACGTTTCTCCTTTTTTATTTTGAGTCCCGCTTCTTGGAATCTTTCTAAAACTTTCCGGACTCTGCCCATTAGCTGGGGCTTGTCTTCGGCTGAGATTATTACATTGTCAAAATATGGAACTACCCCTGGCAGATCTTGTAGCAGTCTTTCCATTATGCTCTGGAAGAGGCCGGGAGCTATGCTAACCCCAAATTGTAGCCGGTTGCACCTAAACCCGCCCTTATGGGTTACGATCGTTTGGGCTTCGGCGGTGGCTGCATCCACAGGCAATTATTGATATGCCTGTGCTAGGTCTAGCTTAGCAAAAATTCTGCTCCGGCCCAAAGAATGTAACAGGTGCTGGATTACTAGCATCAGATATGCGCTCTGTTGAGCGTACTCCTGTAGTCCCCACAGATTCTGACTGACCCATTGGGTTTCACAGGAGTCACTATAGATGTCTCCCACTTTGCGTGGTCTACTGGCTCAAGAATGCCTTGAGCTACCAGTTTATTTAATTGCTCTTCAACCTTTGGACGCAGAGCAAATGGGACTCTCCAGAACTTGAGACGGATAGGGGCTATGTTGGGGTCTAGGCTAAAACTTATTGGGGTCCCCTTATTCTTGCCCAATTCGCTGCTAAAAACATCCCGGAATTCTTTTTCTAACACATCCAAATCTTCTCCGCCGCCTATCCGGTTATCGTTGTTGTGTGGATGCCAGTGAGGCTGATTTGTAGTGGCGCGAACCACTCTCTGCCTAGAAGGCTGGGTAGATCCCAGTCCACGATAGTCAGCGGTAGGGATCCTTTAAACTCCCCATATTCCACATGGCAGACCTTCTTCCCCAGGACTGGTATTTTGTAGCCCTGGTAGTCCTTTAATATTATTCGTTGTGGCTGGAATTGATTTTGGCCGATCACAGGGTTGATTTTCTGGAGTGCTGTCCAGGATATCATTGATTCTGAGTCCACTTCCATCGGCCACATCTTTCCATCAATCTTCACTTCTGTGATGAATTTGTCGCTTTCCATAGTACCTGTGTGTGCTACACGATTGTAGCCACCTATTGTGCGGTGTGTTTCTTCTTCGTGGCCGCCATCTTGTCCTTTAAATTTTGTGCCAAACGTCTTCCGGCTCTTGTAATATCTGTTTGGGGAGTATGTTCTTTGGCTCGGAGTGTCAGCCAGTTGGCTGACTCTGCAGGCATCTGCGATGTGGCCTTTTCTCTCGCATCGCCTGCAGATCTCTTCTTTAAAATGGCAGGTGGAGCGAGGGTGGTTTCCCCGGCAGCTTCCACATGTTTTACTCCCCTTTCCATGTTCAGATTTACTGGTTCTTACCCGATGAACATCCTCCTTTTCGCTGTCGCTGCTTTCGGAGCTGGATGGACTATGCAAGGTCCTTCTTGCCGCTTGGGTGGTGTGGACCTTGCCAGTCCTTTGACTCGGGCGGCTGAGGATTCAGAGGTTTCGGCTGCTTTTGCTTCTTCCAGCGCCTGCTAGAAAGCGACGTCCTCTCTAGCGAACAGTCTCTTCTGCAGTGTTAAATCCCTAAGTCCAAGGACTGCATGATCCCAGATAATTTCTTCAGTGCTCGAGAACTTGCAATTTTTTGACAATTTCCTTAACGCGGCTACAAAGTCACTTATACTTTCTCCTTCTTTTTGGATTCGGGTACAGAAGTCATTTCTGTTTGCCATGTACGATGGGGTAGGGTCGAAATGCCCTTTCAATGCCCGTTGCAGTTTGTCCCAGGAGACATTTTCCAAATCTTCTGCAACGAGGGCTTCTGCCAAGTCATAGAGTTATGAGTCACAATAGGTCAAGAAGTATGCCTTCTTCTTTTCGTCAGATCCTGTTTTCATCCCATTCACCACCAAACTCTGGTTGAATCTTCCCATTTACGAAGACCACTTCTCTTTGGCTGGGTCGAATGGGATGGCTAGGAGTTGATGAGCCATGTTGGTTCGATGTTGGTCTGAACGGTCAGCTGGAAAATGGTAGCACAGCTTGGAAGGGCCAGGAATCTGTTCTGGGGGCTGGAGGGGCCGAGGGAGGCTCCCCTCAGTGCGCAAAGGTCCCGCCTTGGCTACAGGATCCCTTAGGCAGCCCCCCACCCGCCGTGAGTCCTCAGGTCCCTCCTCGCCAGGGCCACTGCTGGATCTGCAGTCGCAGCCCCGGCCTGGTGCTGGAGGGAAGACGCACAGACAGCCTTGGCCACCCGATCCTGCAGCCGTCTGTGAGGAAGCCCGTCCAGCCTTCCCACCCCTCCCCCCCATTCTCTCGCCTGCTGCACTCCTCCTGCCCAGCAGCTGCTGGCTGAGAAGCTGAGGGAGGGAGGGGGAGGGGCCGACCAACCCAGCTCCCTCCCGCCGCATCCCGGAGCAGCGCAGCCTGGAAGGGCCAGGAATCCCAAGGCCAGGACCCCCCTCCCCCCTCTGCCTCTGCAGCTGGGCCCAGGCCTGGGGGCTCCCGACTCTTCTCCTCCCCAGCCCGATCTCGGGGTCGGAATCATTGGGATTGAGGGGGGGAGGGGGGAACTGGCACAACTCGGCCCTTCTTCACCCCCACAGCTGGAGAAGGCAACCCCTGGAGAAGGAGGGGCTTCTTCCTCTGCCTTGGGGGAGGGTGGAAAAAGTGTGAAATCTGCCTTCAGTTCGAGTTGAGTTGGACCCGGTTCCTCCCCTCCCCTTTGGCTCTGGGCATCGGCGGAGCCCCTTCAGTCCCCGGAGATTCTCTCTTCCTCGGTCCAACTTCTCAGACTGGATCCCTTTCTCTCCAACTGTGGCAGGGACTGTGATATGGCTGGGGACGATTGGCCGCTCTGGGCATTTTGGGCTGGTTTTGAGGTGGGCTGCCTGGCTGGGCTCAGCTCTTCTGCCTAAGAGCCACGTAAGGGAACATCAGAGATATGTTGCGGACACCTGGTGTCAGGTGAGGAGGGAGGGAAAGTCCGTGGAAGGAAAAGAGGGGAGTGGGAAGAGGGGGAGGGAGGGACATCAGCCAATGCCCAGAAGCCCAGAGAGCTGCCCGGGGTCCCTTCTGAAGAGGGATTCAGCCTTCGGATTGCTTGGCTCTCTGGAGTTTTGAGCAGGTCAGGCTGATTCTCCTTCAGGTATTTGCAATTTCAAAACCATCCAAAGACAAGGAGAGGTGAGGGGGTTTCTTCCCCTCCCCCTCCCCCTTTCCCCTTCTCCTTCCCCTCAGATCACGCAGACTTCATGCAGGTCCCTCCTTCTCCAGGACTGCCTGGATGAGACCCTTGGGCAGGAGAGGAAACAGAAATGTCGCCTTCTCTTTCTTTATTCAACGGAGAGAGGTGGGCACTCAACCTGGGCTCAGGTGCACAGATGGATGGATGGATGGATAGTCAGGTGCCTCCCTGCCCCCCTCTTGCCTTGCCCAAACACACAGCTGTCACCCCTCACCTGTCCCCTCCTTTGCACATGGAAAACGTTTGTACGAGGTGCACCGGCCACCCAACACCTCCACCGACTGCGAAGTCCTTGCCCCGCGCTGTCCAACCCCCTGGCCGCTCTTTGGAGAAGAGGAGCCTTAGGGAGCAGCCACCGCCTGCGGTCGCCCCACAGACCCCAACCCAGAAAGACGCTCCGCCGCGCATCAACTGCCCCGCCCGCATTTTCTCAACCCCCCACACTTCCCGCCTAGAGAAACAGCCTTTCTCCTAAGCGCCCCATCCAACATCCCCACCCACCCAACACCTCTGACCAGGGCTTCAGGCTCTGAATAGTGGTGGGAGGTTCCGTCATCCCCTGCCTGCCTGCCCCGCATCTGGAGGGCTGCCACCTCTGGTGGTTTTGGGGGGGGTGAAGGGGGGCTGAGCTTTCTCCATCACCCCCCCACATCTCCCCCCCATAGAAGATGCAGGCATTGGGGGGGAGCAAAGGGGCCTCTGTGCAGCCCTTGACCGAAACAGGAAGGGGGCTTTTCAGTCCAGGGGCGCCAGACCCCCTCGGCTGCCCCACTCTGGGCTTTTGGGCGGGCAGCCGCCAGGCAAAAGGAAGAATGGGGAGGCCACTTGGGGGTGGGGAGGGGACAAGGAAAGCCCCGCCCTCTTACCTGGATGCAAGTAACACCCACCCATCCATCCAGGGCCAGGAAAGGATTCACTCCTTCCCCCCCTTCCAAAAGCCTCCAACGTTGCAGCTGCTGCTGCTGCTCTTCGCTTCCGTAGCCTGCTGCGTGGAGCCGGGCACTGATTCCCTCCCACCCGACAGCTGCAACCTCGCAGAGAGAGAGATCCTCCCCGGAGCCCAGCGATGCCTGAGCCGCTCCTCCGAAGCGGCGCTTCCCTGCCCTGCCTTGCCGAGTCAGCATGGGGGAAGCGAGAGAGGCTCCCCCTGCACCCCCCTGGGGGTCCGGCCTGGGCTGAGACGCCCCCAGGCTGACCGCCAGCCTCCCTCGGGGTTCCTCCTGCTCTGGGATGCAGGAGCGCCTGATGGGGGTGCTGGAATCAAAGCCAGTGGAGGAACTTCCTGCCAATCACTGGCCTTTTAATCCCACCAACAAAGGACAGCCAAATGGGCGCCTTGGAGCCAAGCATTAGCAGGCTCTGAGTTCAAATCCTCCCTCTGGCAGGAAAACCTCTGGTGGGACTTTGGGCAGATGAACCCCAGGAGCTCCAGTCCCGCCTTAGAGTTTTTTCATTGGAGGTGGGAAAGTTGGAAACCTTCTCTCAGATCAATGTGGGAGGCCAGAATTGGGGGTTCCCGGACTCTGAGATGGCCGAGGGTCCAATATTGTGTGTTGCGATGGAGGAAAGAGACATTGTGGGGAAACGGCTCTTCCATGTGGGGCAAAGCCATCAGTCTCGGCCTCCTCCTCCTTCTCCCTGTGGGAGAACCAGAGGCATCTCTGTGTTCACTGTCAATCTTAGACTGACCTTCCTCTGATCCATCAGAGCTTTTCTTATCTACTTAGAATGGAATTTGCAAAGGGATTCACACTTTGGGTTTTTTTATTTACTTTATTTTTTTAAAAAATTTTGGTGTGAAGTACACAACAAAATAAAAACAATCCCAAACTGAAATCCCAGACAGCTGTTCTGCTGCAAAGGAGATTTTATCAGGAAATCAAGAAAGAATCACATAAGAGGGAGGAAGATTTGCCTCGCCAGCTGAGAGCCAGTTAAACAAGGCATTTCACATCATTCCGGCATTCTCACGATCAGGATCAGGCAACCAGGCTGGTGGTTGGTTCCCACAGCTTCCCCCTGACCTCTTTTCCTACTTAATCTCTCTCTCACAGACACACTCTTAGCTACTATCAGTAGGAGCAAGGGCTCACTTTATTTTTTATCAGGTGTCATGTTCAGTAGCTGTTGCTGAACAGCAAATTCCTCTGAATGACTTTCAGGGAGTTCTCCTTAGCAAGATTTATTGAGCTGAATTGGAAGGGAGTTAAAAGAATTTAAGTTGTTCAACCATTTCCCATTTTGAAACATGTAGATATGATATTCTTTGACTTCTGCATACTATCTAAAGGGAAATAATATCTCCTTTCAAATAAAAGAAACTTTAACGATTATTTCAGTATCATATTTGGGTTATATATCATGTTTTTACATTCAATCTGGCTGTGAGATGCTCCTTTGTGTTCAGCTCTGGCCTCAGAAGGATAATGTAGCACTTGGGGATGAAGATGCAGCCCAGCAGACCAGCACTGGAGGCCAGGATGGAGAAGACCTGCACAGCCACCATGTACTTCCCTTTGGTGCTCAGGTAGGTGGGCACAAAAGTCACCCAGACACTGCTGAAGACCAGCATGCTGAAGGTGATCAGCTTGGCTTCGTTGAAGGCCCCAGGAAGATTCCTGGCCAGGAAAGCCACCGTGAAGCAGATGGCAGCCAGGAAGCCCATGTAGCTGAGGGTGACGTAGAACATGACAACGGCCCCTTCGTTGCATTGCAGGATGATCTCTCCAGGCTGGGAGTGGAGGTCAGAGTCAGGGAAGGGGGGAGAAACTCCCAGCCAGATGGAGCAGATGATAACTTGGACACCAGAAGAAGACAGGATGATGGAGTTGGCCAAGCTCTTCCCCAACCATCTCTTCGATCGGTTTCCTGGTTTTGTGGCCAGGAAAGCCAGCACCACCGTGATGGTTTTGGCCAAGAGAGAAGAAACGGCAACCGAGAAAATGAGGCTGAAGATCGTCTGTCGGAGAAGGCAGGTGGCTTTCCTTGGTTGACCAATGAAGAGGGAAGAAGACAAGAAGCAAAGCAGGAGGGAGACCAGGAGGATGTAGGAGAGGTCCCGGTTGTTGGCTTTGACAAGGGGAGTTTCTCGGTACTTAATGAAGATGATTAAAACAAGGCCTGCGATTAGGAAGAAGAGCAGGGCAAAAGAGACCAGGATGATGCCCAGATGTTCCTCATAAGACAGGAAGGTTATAACTTTGGGGATACATTGGACTCTGTTCTTATTTGGATATTTATCATCTGGACACTTGGTGCATTTTTCCACATCTGAGAAAGAGAAAAGGCAATATTTCTTTAACATTCTGTCCTTTACATTTCAAGAAATACATTCCTGGGACAATAGCTGATAAGAGGGACATTTTTCAAGATGTTTTCTTAATGTCTCCACCGAAAGAAAATCATTTTCTAAACTACCGGTATAAAGTTGTATAAAGCTAAGGTATACGAGACTGATGGACGTCCAGGCCTGAATGGTTTCCTGTGGAATATGCAGAACCTTCATAGGATCTAATCTTCATAGGATCTTCATAGTAACCTAATTATGAGAGGTAAATAACAAATCGTTTAATCTTTCTAAGCACACTTCCTAGGCCCTTCCAGATGCCATTTCTTAATATTCTGAACCCAGGGGATGCCTACTGTGTGAAATCTAATTGTCTGGCAGAGAAAGCTTCTCCTGTAAATAGTCTGGAATGTCTACTGGAGCAGATCTAATCCAGACATAGTGAAGTTCCCCCATGACTCTTCCAACCACCTCATTGTGGACAAGATCCAAAAAGGAGAAGCTCGTATAGAGTGCATTGCAATAATCCTTCTCGGAGGTGAAGCTAAGACAATTCCTCAAGTTTCACACAACTCTGATGTTCCTAGAAAGGTGAACGTGGAAACTTAAAAGCACACCCAAACTTAAAAGCAGAAGAGATATTTTCTCTGGCAGTGGTAAAGCTTGCCCAATCTGCCACACTCACGCGTATTTTTCTCAAAATGGTGTGGATGGACCCAATTCCCCAAGGCCTTCCATATTCCTCAGTCTCACCCACCTTCCTGAGTGGAGAAGGTCCCCTCCGGACAAGGAGCGCAGTCGTAGCAGCAAACTGGCTCTCCTTCTCGAGCCTTCTTGACAAATCCAGGAGGACAACTTTCCACACATCTGGACTGAGGCAGGGACTGAGCAGAAAAAGAAGGAATGCCAAAGGAAATATGTTAGGACTCTCCATCCATGGAAAATGGAGGGAGAAATGGACATTAGATAAGGATTCACTGAGGTAAATATGAAATCTCCCACTCCTTCCAAACAGATGTGGAAGTTGCAACTAGTGGCAGATTCTTTGTTTAGTTCCTCCCTTTTGCTTCTGGCATTTAACATTGCAATAAAGGATTTTTCAGTTTAATGAAGACTGGAAGGATGGAATTCAGAAAATATTTATTCTATGAGATTGATTAAAGAGAATAAAAGTGTGATGAAGGGAAAAAAATTCTTACCAATATGATCCGGAAAAAAAATATTTTGGAGTATATAAAAACTGCAAAGTTGCTTTGCTTTGAAAATAGTGCAAAACCGTCTCCCAATTAACACACAAAATTAGGGCTGTAAAGTTTAAAGGAGACGTTGATGTGTACATTTATGTCTTCCATTTCTGTGGCTGCCATGCTGATGGTCTAAGACTAGAATTGACTGCCTAGTTTCTACAACTGGAGTGAGATGGGATGGAGGAGAGGACGTGTCCCTCCCAAAATCCTGAATCTTTTGCTGCAACGTGTGAGAAATAAGTAAATATGGATCCTGTGTCAGAAAGGGACATTGCAAAGGCCCAGGCTAAGTAGCCAACATCCTTTCAGTTGAAGAACTAAAACTAGGGGTCACCAACAGGCATGGAAAGAAAGGCTCAAATTGATTATGAGTAAAATTCGGAGACGACTTTTCCCCCCAGAGAGACTTAAGATAGCTGACAGTGGCATTCAGATGAAGAGCCTCTTGCAAGCCAGGAGCAAAAGGCCTATTGCTCTATTTTCAGCTCTATGCCTGTGTAAACGAGAGGCATGGATAGCTCTGGTCAGGTCTGGCCTCTTTAAGAGCCTCCCAGATTATGAACCTGCCCCTTCAGGGGACACTTTTCCCCAAGCAGGACGAGATGCAGCTTCTTTCCCCCAATGGGACCAAAAGGACCTCCGTCCAATCACGATTCGATCCCATCTGATAGAGTTCAAGCCTGGATTCAGGCCCCGGTCAGCAGAATTGCCGCCTTCTTTGCTATTCTGGGCACAAGGAGCAGTGGTGGGATTCAATTTTTTTTACTACCGGTTCTGTGGGCGTGGCTTGGTGGGCGTGGCAGGGGAAGGATACTGTAAAATCTCCAGTCAGAGGCGGTATTCTCTGAACTACTCAAAATTTCTGGTACCGGTTCTCCAGAACTGGTCAGAACCTGCTAAATTCCACCTCTAACAAGAAGCAAACAAACCAGAAGCTACTAGCGACACATTCCCAGCCCTTGTGGGTTTCCCACCAGTTTGAAGGAGATACTAAACCACAGATGGTTCACAAAATGGAGCAGTGCTGAAGCCTCCCAAGCAGTCCAAGAAGACGATCAGGTTTCTACTCCCCATATTCAATTCTCAGTGAAAGTCAACTACCTTTGGGGACTAGCATCAGCCCACTTGAAATGGGCCCACAGGCTCTGGAAAAACAGAGAAAAGACACCAAACTTTCTCCTACCTTGTTGAGCAACTTTAGCTGTGAAAGAGTCTCTTGGATGAGAGTAAATCTCTGTCTTTCAAAATACGCCAGAGCCTCTTGCCTGGGATCATCCCTGGGAAAAACCAAGAAGCCCCAAATGGCCAGATCTGCTGCTACCTCTCCATTTGGGTCCATGTAGAGTTTAATATCCGAAATATTGACAAACTCATTCTTCTCCAGGAAAGGATGGAACTAGAATGGGAACATGCAGCCATTTTAAAGGCAGAAAACTTGGTTTCTTATCCCAGATGCCTTTTCACATTTCAATCTTTCTTCTGCAGTTGTCTGATTTACAGAAATGTTTCATTAGGAAAATCGGTGTTACCACCATCTTACAAGTGAATGAAAAAAGTTCACAAAAATTTGTCGATCATATCCTGACAATATAGATTTTGACAAAATATAGTTGACCAAGAGAACAAAGGAGATGTATGAACTCCCTGAAAGCAACAGGTTGGTTATCAGAAACATGGATTTGTCAAGAAGAAAATTGTCAGGGTGATCCTCTCCCAGGAAGCCCAGACAGGAAACCTGAGCTAGGCCCACTTCGCTTTCATGCTGCACTGACAGAATTTGGGGAGTCAGAAAGTACCAAACTCCCTCCAAACCCCTTTTTATGCAACTGTAGATGTCCTCCTCTTATCTGCCTCTTCCCCAGGCAGAATTTGTCCTCCACACCCCAAAAATCATTCCCTCATTTCATTGCCCTTTCCAAATGGATTGTGGGAAAGGTGGGGATGTAACTTACGTGCTCTATGCAAGTCATCCTCACATATTATTTCATTTCCTAAATACATTACAATACAACTCGATCAGGGCAAAGCAATAGATGCAATCTACATAGACTTCTGCAAAGACTTTGATTCAGTGGTACATGACAAACTACTGCTAAAACTAAAATCTTATGGTATCTCTGGACACCTGCATAACTGGATAGAAGCATTCCTGTCAAACAGACGACAAATGGTCAAAATTGGGAGCATCCTATCTAATTCTGTACCTGTCAACAGTGGTGTTCCCCAAGGCAGTGTTCTAGGACCAACTCTCTTCATCCTCTACATAAATGACCTCTGTGATCATATCAAGAGCAACTGCGTTCTCTTTGCTGATGATGTAAAGCTATTCAACACCACAGAAAATACTGCTACCCTTCAAAAAGACCTTGACTACGTATCAGAATGGTCAAACAAATGGCAACTTCAAATCTCAACAAATAAATGCTCTCTCCTACATATTGGCAAAAAAAATCAGAAAATAAAATACAGGCTGAATAGTCAAGACCTTGTTGATGACCCAAACTCTGTCAAGGATCTTGGAGTACTCATCTCAAATGACCTAAGTGCTAGAGCCCACTGTAACTACATAGCCAAAAAGGCGCTAAGAGTTGTTAACCTAATCTTACGTAGCTTTTTCTCTGGTAATATTACACTAATAACTAGAGCATACAAAACATTTGCTAGACCAATACTTGAATACAGTTCATCAGTCTGGAACCCACATTACGTATCTGATATTAACACAGTTGAGAAAGTCCAGAAATATTTTACAAGAAGAGTTCTTCACTCCTCTACTCGTTGCAGAATACCTTATGCCACCAGACTCAAAATTCTAGACCTAGAAAACCTTGAACTACGCCGCCTTCGGTCTCATCTACGTATAGTAGATAAAATCATACATTGCAATCTCCTACCTGTCAATGAATACTTCAGTTTCAACCATAACAACACAAGAGCAAACAATAGATACAAACTCAAGGTTAATCGCACCAAACTTGATTGCAGGAAATACGACTTCAGCAACAGAGTGGTCAATGTCTGGAATCCTCTACCTGACTCTGTGGTTTCTTCCCCAAACCCCAAAAACTTTAACCTTAGATTGTCTACTATTGACCTCACCCCTTTCCTAAGAGGTCTGTAGGGGGCCTGCATAACGCACCAACGTGCCTACCGTCCCTGTCCTATTGTTTCTTTTATATTTTATTTTTCTTATATGTATCCATGTATTCATAACTATGTTTTACTTATACCTATTATCTTGTAAGCAATTGACAAATAAATAAATAAATAAATTATGGAAATACTGCTGATATAACTTGATCTCAGGAAAGAGTAACAAACAATTTTGTGATGTGATTAGAAACCCAGTTAAGTGAGGGGTGGATGGCATGATAATTAAGTGGATAAAAACTGATTTAAAAATGGTACTCAAATAATTTTTAGTTTTTTTATCTTTGCCATAAAAGTGGGAAGATACAACATTTTGTCGTCAATTTTTCTATGTTGTCAATATAATAGGGTTGATAAATTGCTATTACACAAGATTTATAACAATTCTCAGGCAAATATACTTTGATCTTATTTAAACATTACCAAATTTCCCAAAAAATATTTCTGATTTCCTCCTAGAAACAACTGTATGACTAAAAAGCAGTAGAAATATATCTGGGTTGTAGGATTTGATAAATTATAGTATCTCATATAAGAACATTAATGATGCACTGGATGAAGGATTGTGCCAAGCTTGATAAGTATATAAGGGAGGCAATTTGGTCTACTGGTTAAGCCTCTGAGCTAGAAAGCAAGAGGCTGTGAGTTCAAGTCCTACTTTGGTCATGGAAGCCGCTGGGTGGCTTTGGGCCAGTCATTCTCTCTCAGCCCAACTCACCTCACAGGGTTGTTGTTGTGGGGAAAATGAACACAACTACTCATTGGTACTCAGCCCCCTTACTTCTCGTTTACTCCGCTGTAAAAGGTGCAATCCAAATCCCAGGAGGAATATTTCAGGTAGTGCCCTGTGTCCCAAATGTAACACTAAGAAGGTCCTTCGTTCAGTGCATCAGGACTAGCCAAAATTAAAACAGATGCATAGATTTACATTTTTGCACCTTGCTTAAAACTCCTCTTTCCCCCTACAGGTTTCCATTCTCTCTCTACAGAAGATAGTTTTGAATCTGGGCTTCTCCAGGGAAGGGCTTTTAATGATGGGGGATGAGTTAGTGAACTCAAACAGGGGCTCAAAGACCTGGATATCCAACAAGTTGGGGCTGCTCTTCCCAAGAATGTTTATTTGAGCGGCCAAACTCCCCCCTTTAAAGCAACGAGATATTTATATTGAATAACCATGCCAAAAGTCCAAAGGGAATTAACCTCAGAGAGCTGCAACAGAGTTTTAGATTAGATTCAACTTTATTGTCGTTGCTCATGGACACAGGCATGTAGCTAGGCTCTGCACCTCCTCCCTGTACTCTGAGTCATCGTTATCGTTGATGAGTCCAATCACCGTGGTGTCGTCTGCGAACTTGATAATGGCGTTAGCGCCATGTAAGTCATAGGTGAAAAGAGAGAGCAGGAAGGGGCTCAGCTCACAGCCCTGGGGAACTTAGCCAGTACTTAGTGTGATGGTGGACGAGGTGGAGTTATTCAACTTGACATGTTGTGGTCTGTCTGTCAAGAAGTCCAGTATCCAGTTGCAGAGAGTAGTATTGATGCCAAGGTCACCAAGTTTAGTGATCAGCCTGGAGGGAATGACTGTATTCAATGCTGAACTGAAGTCAACAAACAGCGTTCTTGCATAGCTGTTCTTATTGTCCAGGTGTGTTAGAATGGCATGTAATGCTATGGAAACAGCATCCTCGGTGCTCCTGTTCTTGCTATAGGCAAATTGGTAGGGTCCAGTGTGGTTGGGAGACAAGTTTTGAGGTGTGCCAGGACTAACCGCTCAAAGCACTTCATGATTGTAGATGTAAGGGCTACAGGGCGGTAGTCGTTCAGACTCTCTGGCTTGGAGTGTTTAGGCACCGGCACGATGGAGGTGGTCTTGAAGCAAGTTGGTACAGTTGCTTGGGAAAGAGATAGTCAAAACCACAGACAGCTGTCCAGCACAGGCCCTAAGTACATGTCCTGGAATGCCATCAGGGCCCGCAGCTTTGCATGTGTCGATCCGACTCAGAGCAGCGCAGACTTCAGTGATTGAAAATGTGAGGGGCTGTAAGTCTGCAGAGGGTCTGGTCTTGGTGGCTGTTTCCTGGTTGTCTCATTCAAAATGAGCATTAAAGTAATTTAGCTCATCGAGAAACGAGACATTAGCGAATGAGGGAGTAAAGCGGGCAGGCTTATAGTCGGTGATGTTCTGGATGCCCTGCCACATACGGACAGGAATTGGAATTAGCGAAGTGATCCTCAATACTTAGCTTGTAGCTACGCATCGCTTTCTTGATGTCCCTTCTCAAATCAGCCCTGGATGCACTATAGGCCTGTCTGTCACCAGATCTGAAGGCAGCATCTCGGGCCCTGAGCAGGAGACGGATCTCCCTATTCATCCATGCCTTCTGATTGAGGTATTTGATCATCTGTTTTTCAGTTGTGACACTGTTAAACGTGGAGTTAATATAATCCAGGACGGAAGAGGTGTATTTATCAATGTCCATGTGAGAATCAGAAGGTAGCTTGGGAAGCAAACATACTCCAGTCCGTATGCTGAAATCGGTCCTGCAGTTTATTGTCCGATTCTTCCGGCCAAACTTTAATTGTGGTCACAGAGGATTTCAGACGTTTAATGTGTATTTATGGAGTAAAAACAATGGGAGGTGATCAGACTGTCCCAGGTGGGGGAGGGAGAAGACCCTGTATTCATCTTCAACATTAGTGTAGACATGATCCAGTGTTTTATTCCCCCTTGTATGGCATGAGATATTCTGATGAAATTTAGGGAGGACTGTTCTCACAGTGGTGAAAATCACCCCCAACAATGAAAGCTGCCTCAGGATGCAACGCTAATGGTTTGCTGATGGCTACATGTAGTTCATTGCTAGCTTGGCATTAGCGTCCGGTGGGGTGTATGCAGCAGTTCTTATCAAAGAAGTGAACTCCCTCGCTAGATAAAAAGGTCTACACTTGATCCTGAGGAATTCCACGTTAGCAGAGCAGAGTTTCTCGACGATAGCAGAGTCTGTGCACCAGGTTTTCTTCAGGTAAATGCATAACCCCCCACCTCTGGTCTTACCTGGAGCCTCCTACTGTTCTGTCCAACCACAGAGTGTAGTGACCGGCTAGTTCAATGGCGCTATCGGGAATACCACCGTTCAGCCATGTTTCCGTGAGGATTATGATGTTGCAGTCCGCTAATCTTACTTAACGGAGTTCCCAGAGCAGTTTCAGGGGGCCGATACAAAGAAATAGCGCTTGAGCTGAGACTGGGCCCCTGTGGACAAGGGGCCACTGGAACTGCAGCTCACGGCCTGCTATACTGCATCTCCTATCTGGACTCAGGGATTCACTTTGTGACGCCTCTCCTAATAAAATATCCAGGAAATACGGAACTCTTTTATGTGCAACTACAGTTGTCAGATCAGTAGGAAGGAGTTTCTCTGAATGGGGCCAAATTCTGTTCTGCTGTAACACAAAATTATTTATCTATTTAGGACATTTATATTGCCACGTATTCACACATGATTCAGAATTAGACAGACTCTAACTGACCATTGACTGTCATTTATTTTTCTCTATTATTATCATTAATGCTGGTCTGTGACTGTAATAAAAATGGATTGCTTGAAGGAGGAAGCTGTGTTGGATACATTTGCCATCTTGAGTTATTTGAAAATAAATATGATTGCTTATGAAAACAATCTCAAAACCGTACTTGACTACAACCTGAAACTGAGTCTTGAGAGAAGACAAGGAGGAGATTATGAGAGCAGCTTCTCCAACTTACAAAATCTCTCAGGTGGACAAGGGGGGATTCAACACTCTTCAAAAACTGAAAGAAGTTAGACAGAAACTTAGATCTGCTCCCTGTTATTCCAGAGTGTCAGACAGGAGCAATTAGATGGTCCAAATCTGTTGACCTTTTGCAGCATAAGAAGGTAGAGATGTTCCCCTCCTTCTCCTCTGGATTCCTTCTCCAAAAGGATCTCAGATGAATGGATCCCTATCAGGACCCCCATACCTGCCACGGCTGCAGCCTTGGAGCCCCCAATGTCTTCTTGCCCTCCTTCCTTCTCTTCCTCTTTCTGGAGGAATACGCAGCCTTCATGGCCTGGGCCAGAGTCTTCATGACACTGTACTCTTGGTAGTTATTTTCAATCCTGATCCCGTTCCATTTCATCTGGGTCTCCAGTTCGGCTTTCTGGGTGCATCTTCTCCGGCCTTTGACAGAAAGGACCTGCTTTGAAAGAGAGCAACGGAAATACAGATCTTTAAACTGGGGTTCCACAAAGAAACGGGGTTCAAAGGCAGCATCTGTTGGTTCTTCTTTGGTCAGATAACCAAAGTTCCAAACACTATGGATGTATTTGAGAAGTCTGTGCTTGATTATTTTATACTCTCCAAAATTTGTGATGATCCAGACTTTGCCTTCAATGGGTCCTGGCAAATGCAGAAATGCTAAATGGAAAGGAAGAAGTCTGTCTGTAATCAAAATAAATTCTATGAAGTGAATAAAGACATTGACTTGTCTCCACTTAGAGAGGGCCTTCCTGAGAGCTGCTGTATTATCAGTTGTTGAGAACAGTTGTGATATAACAATACAAATTCCATTCCTGACAAGCATCGGAGGGAAAGTCCTCATGAAATTCTCTCCATTATCTGTGTCTGAAGCAAAGAGGCCAATCAGGATCCATCTGAAATGGAGGAGCAGCTGGACGATTGCTGGGTTCTGGAATCCTTCTTTGGGGAGCAACTGGTAGAAAAAGGGGAATCTCCTTTTATCACTCAGAGCCTCTGAAGCAATTCTAGCAGGGAACTGAAAAAGTAATGAAGAATGCTATGTTATAATGTGGTCCAGATCAACTTCAAAATATTAGTTATTGACCAACTCATTTTTTTTCCTGATGAACATATTAGAATAGTTTGATCCTTAGTCATTGTTTAAAATATTTAAGACAGAACAAGATTGTATATAAAAATGGAAAGCAAAAACATATTAAATTAAAAAAAACAATAAAAAATGCAATGTAAATCTCTCTGTCACCCCTACAATTCCAACAATTAGATTCAAATTAGCAGATGTCAGATAAAATGTTTGGATCTAAGCTATAGGGCAGTATTATATGCTATTTTTGAGTACTGAAACCTCTTTCTCAGCTTCTATATCCCAAATTCTTTGTGGAACAATTTTTCAGCTTCTTCTCCAGATGTACAAGAGACAAAGAGACCACAACTCCTAACACAATCCAATAAGTCTTTAATTGAAATTTTGTCTGTTTTGGGACTGCCTGTTTCAACGCTTTAACTTTAAACCAATAATTATATACCCTGAATTTATACAAAGCAGAAATTGTGTAAATTAACAACTTATCTCTGAGGGCAGGAGCTGAACTCTTTTATCCACCCCAAAGATACTCTTCAGATCCTGTGATCTGAATAATTTTTTATACATAGACAGGATTATTGCCAACTTGATTCCATTTCGATAAGGCAGATATTATTGATATATGAAAATAAACATGCTAATGGAGGACCTCAAAACCTGGATAGTTTTTCAATAGTTGAATATTCAGTAGAATATCCTCTACAGGGACTTATGGCTCTTCAGGCCTTTAATGGTGAATTTGAAGATGAACATAATAGACTAAAACATAGTTTATATGTTCCCTAATATTCTGAAAAACAGCTCTTGAATTCTATGAAGATATTGGATCTGTTGTTCATCCCCTCCACCCCACTCACCTGACTAGATAGAGAAAAACACACACAAACCTGTGGGACTTTGTAGGTGCCTACAAACATTGACATCTGGATGGAGATGTCCCTGTAAGCTGAATCAATCAGAGCCAAGAGGTTCTCCTTCCTCCCACAGCTGTAGTTGGGGACGTTGGCTTCTCCAGTGGAGAGAATGTCCAGCAAGGCACCGGAAGTGTGTAAGGGACTCAAATTGTTGTCATGGATGTTGTAGCCCAGGGTGAGATTGTGCAGGAGCTGGGAATTCTTGTTGACCATTTGAATTGCAAAAATTAATTGTAGGGCAATTCTAAAATCATAAAACTCCCTATTGTAAAAACAGCGTTCATGTTATTATAGTTAACAGAAACAACAAATACTTTTAAAACATATAATGCTTCACAAACCTACTAAGGCCAACATTGATCCAAATCCAGTGATCAATTATGCAACTATGGAAATGGGCTGAGAGAGAGAAGCAACTACAATTGTTTCAATCACTACTTAAACAAAGGCCATTATTCAAGTGATGAACTCAGGATTGAACTGAGAAAGGAAAATCATCTGGATTTCCTTCAGGTTTTTTTTCAACCCCATCTTTGGATTTCACTCTCTTCTACAAAATAAGGCAAAAGAGGGAAGCCATGGAAATCAAAATCATTCAGGAAATTAGACAGGTCCTGCGGTACAAAAATAAGTGAAATAAGAAGGAGAGTGTTAGAATTGCAAAAGAAGAGAGTGCAACTCCATCACCCTGCATGACTTACAAAGGAGAAGGTATAGAAGGAGGGCCGTTGAAAGACAACATTATAGGCGATATTTTTCTATCAGTTGTGACTATACCAATGAGATGGTCTCCTGGCCTGTAAAAGCTCCATGCCTGTTTTCCATCCTGGTGCTCCAAACTCAGCGGGCATTTCATTCTCAGCTTCCCAGAGACTGATGGAGACATCAGCAGCACCAGAAGCAGAAGCAGGAGGTCCATCATTCATGGGGTGAATCAATCCGCTTCCTGTTTGCAACACAAATAACAGGAACAGTTGGAAAAATTCAGAGTGCCCGTGGCTTTCCTGATCTAAACAGAGAATCACTCAGTTTCATCTGCAGAGGAGAGAAAGGTGCAATCAAGAGCAGAGCCTCTACCTGTCCCAAAACTTCTTCCCAGAGAGCTTCACCCAAGCAATTTATCCTTTTCTGATACAAGATCCTTTGCATGTGGCTTCAGTCTGATGCCAACATCAAAATCAAAAACTGGAGATATAGCATCACAGGTCTCGAAGGCCCAGATGATTATAATTACAGTGAGGAGCAACTTCTCCTCTTGGGATCCTGAACTTTTTCTGGGCTCCATCTGCAGAGGAGAGGCTGGAATAAAACATGTTAGTAAAAATTACAGATACACCCCTGGGGTCATTGTTCTGTTCTGGTTGTGGTCCTTCCTTCCTGTCAGGGCAAGTCCAGAAAGTGATGCTGGGGAAGAGAATTCAACACCCAGGAAACTGACTTCTGCTGTCCTTCAACGTGGCCTCTTGTCTCCAAAGATTGCTGGGGAAGGTCACCCAGAGCTATGGAGTTTGGTGCCTCTTCAAGTTAATGCCATATAACTCTAGTGTTGCCTGTCTTCTAATGACAATCAGCCCCCTTGAACTCTGCCCAATGTTAAGAGTAGGGCCTGTTTGGAATTCTATTTTATGTCAGAATCCCATATATAGATCCTAATTGCAGCCAATTTTAAAATTGCTTGTGCCTGAAGCGAAATTTCATTTCCTATCTTTTCTAGGAATATTAATTTTTGGATAAGAGCTCATTAAAAAGCAGGAAAGTGACAACTTGTGAACTAGATCATTGGATAAATAGGGAGAAAATTCTAGGATGGGTGGAAATTTTTATTTTCTTGTCATTCCTGTGTTATCTTACCACGTTCCTATAATACCCCAAGATTCTTTATATTTTGATGTTTCTTAATTGTTTAAATACAGAATGGACTGTAAGGTCTGCAGCTGAGATCTATCTATCTATCTATCTATCTATCTATCTATCTATCTATCCATATCTATCTATCATCTATCATTTATCCATCCATATCTATCTATCTATCTATCTATCTATCTATCTATCTATCTATCTATCTATCTATCTATCTATCTATCCATATCTATCTATCATCTATCATTTATCCATCCATATCTATCTATCTATCTATCTATCTATCTATCTATCTATCTATCTATCTATCTATCTATCTATCTATCTATCTATCTATCCATCCATCCATCCATCCATCCATCCATCCATCCATCCATTTCTATCATCCATCCATCCATCCATCCATCCATCCCTATCTACCTACCTACCTATCTATTACATTTACTGGCCACCCATCTTGTCACAAGGAGACTCTAACAAAGATGGCGGTGATGCCCACAATGTAGTAGATGGTGCAACCTGATTTCCAGCGACATGATTTCTGGAGATCTGGTGGCCCTTTCTCTATTGTGGGGATCTTCTACTGGGGGGGGAGGGACCCTCTGATCTTCCCATCTCTGAGGCCGAGACTTTCTATACCAAAAATCCTCCAAGGGCTTTGAAGGTGCTGTTGGAACTCCTTTGTTCCTGGTTTATTTGCATCCGTTGTTCAGGGAGGATGTTCCTTCACTGGGGGGGGGGGGGACATTAATATGGACTTCTTGGACTAGAAGAGGGAACCGGGGGGGGGGCTGAGTGGGAGGGGGACTGAAGGGAGAGGCAGGCCCACACTGGCAGGGAGGAGCAGAGGAAGGCCTGTATCCCAGGTCCATCGCTTGGAAGTTCTTCCCCTGAACCTCCCTCAGATTCTGCTCTCAGGTCCTGCAGACCAGATCCTGGGTGGCTCCGGGTTCAAGCTGTGGCTTTTCAGGGCCAGGTCGATGTGCAATGAGACTCTCTTCTCCTCCAGGAGGTTCACAGCATATCTGAATGAAGCCGGGTGAGGCCCAGAGGGGAGGAAACCCCTCCTGGGTCAGGAATGAGCCCACCCCAACTTCTGGGTTTGTCCCAGGGAGATCCCAGAGGAGGGGAGGAAGGGGGGCTGTGGTCATCCAGGGCTTCTCACAGGCCCTGAGGAGGCTCCACGTAGACCTCTGGCTTCTCTCCAGGGGTCTGTGAGGACCCCGGCCTGGTCAAAGATCTTGTGTGAACGGGGTTAGGAATCCGGTTGTTAAGTGAATCTGACTTTGCTTGTCAGAAGGTTGCAAAACGTGACTTGGGAGGCAGCTATAATGGTCATAAACGTGAAACTCTGGCCAAGGACGTGAATTCTGATCACGTGACCATGGGGGATGCTGCAAAGGTCGTAACTGAAAAACAGTCATAAGTCCCATTTTTCAGTGCAATTCTAACTTGAATCGGTCACTAAGTAAACGGTTGTAAGTCAAGGCCTGCCTGTGTATCTTTTCTTCAGCTTCTCTCCAATGAATGAATCTCCTTCCGAGTTCCCATCATCCACTGACTCATCGACCAATAGGTTCAACCTTGGGAAACAAACCATGGTTAATATCATGTCCCTGTCGGAGTCTGAATCCAAGGAGTTTGCGTGGCCTACGGGGGAGGAAAGGGCCCTGATTCCCTTCATTAGCCACACCTGGGAAGAGTTTAAAAGAGATGCATGCTGAGTGCAGCATCTGCTGGGAGCAAATGTGAGTTTATCTGGTGTTGACATTGCTTATCTGTGTTCATGGGCTGCCTTGAGTGGACCAAGTTCCCAGCTGTTGCTGAGGACATCCAGATGTTTCCAGGCATTTCTCTAGCGAGATTTGCTCACAGCCGGTCCCGAGTCTTTCCTGGAGGTGCAGAGGAGGTGGGCTTTAGAGGGAGTCTCAAAGCGGCTTCCTTCTCCCTTCCCTTCCCACAAAGGAGCCTCTAAGGGGCAGGGGTCTCGTCCTTGGAGCACCCGAAAATAGGGACGGAGATTTTGAAATGGGTTGACTCCATTTCACGCATTCTGGCAGGTGGGAACCTTCCCCCGTCCTGTGGTCATGTGTGAAGCAGGTCGTCATGCTAAGCCACCATCTGGTTTATGCATTTTGGCCTGGTTTCGACTGCTGGTTTCCAGTATTCCCAGTGAGGCCAGGCCTGAGGATTCTGGGGCTGTTGCTCCCCAGAACAAGGGCTACGAGTAGACTGGTGGGCTTATCTTCAAATACAAAGTCAATATAAAAAGGATGTATAGGAGTATGGAATATATTTGAAATGTCAACAATTAGACAAAATTTTATTAGGCCCAGATAAAAAAAATATTACCAAAATTTACAAGTATCTCCTAGAAGCAGAATTAGAAGAAGAAGTAGAGATAGGATGTGTGATTGCATGGGGTCAAAATATTGGTCATAACATAAAGTTATCAGATTGGGAGACTGTATGGAATAGAAACCACAAATTAACAAAATCAGCAACATACAAATAAAATGCATATAAAATGTTCTATAGGTGGCACTTACCCCCTTCGAGGTTAGCGAAAATATACCCTAAAATGAGTTCCATATGTTGGAAATGTAAAAAAAAAAGAGGGAACATATTATCATATGTGGTGGTCTTGCCCAGAGACTCGAAAATATTGGCTCAAAATTCAAAATTGGCTACAGGAAATCACCAATGAACAACTAGACCTAGAACCAGAACTCTTCCTACTGGGGATCTTCAAAAAAAAAACTACGTAAAGAGTACAAAATACTTATTATTACACATACTGACTGCTGCCAGGATTGCCTTTGCCCAGTGTTGGAAATAGCCATAGACACCCGCAGAGAAACTGGTTATACAAAAAGTTACGAATTGTGCTGAAATGGATAAATTAACGCTGAGTTTAAAAGATAAGGAAGCTTCAATATTTTATAAGGTATGGGAACAATGGTATAGCTGGATAGATCGGAGACAGATTAAGGATAAGTAATTATTAAATATAGAATATAGATAAAATAAGAATATGCACAAATTAATATTTATAAATATCGCACAGATGATTGTTACATGATAAGCACCACAAACAGCTGTTGTTGAATTATATTTTTTATGTTTTTAATGTAATAAAATTCAATAAAGATTATAAAAAAAAGAAAGAAAAGAGGATTTTGCATGTCTGCGTAAATTTTCCTGGTGGGCTGCTCATGAGGGGTCGGAATGCGGAAAGACACACAAGGCAGCTTTCTTGGGATGAGAGCCCAGAGCTGACTCCGGGACCCCCTTTTATTAACAAAAGGTGGGAGGATACAGAAGGCAACAAAGGAGTTCAAGCAACGCATACAGATATGATAACTTTCTATACGTGCGCGGTTCTCACTGGCTGGGCAACTGTTGCTGGGGTGAATCTCTTTTTATCTTTCCTCTTTATTCTGTGTATGTGTTACAGTCGCGGAGCGGCCTGCACATACACAAGATAGTACAGAAAGTTCCAACATGTCTGTTTTCCATCTGCAACACGAGGCTCCCTCCCTCCCTTCCCCACATGGGGTGAGAGGCAGCCTTGATTTCTCCACCTTTTTCACTTGGTTGTCTCTGACTTCTCCCTCTCTCTGTGTTCGTTTTTGGGTGTGATTTTTTTCAACTATGCAAAGTTCTGATAACTAGTTTTTCATTAAAGTTCACTTTATTCTTGGAACCAGGCCACATTATTGCATCAGCCCTTTTGAGAGGGTGTCACTGAGCATCGGCTTTCCAAATAAAGAAAACGTTGCTTCCAACTCAGAAGGGAGCCATTTCAGACCCTTGACACGCTCTGGCATTGACTGTCCCCCGGGATTGTCTCTTTAACCAGATGCCAACAAATGTCACATTTCTTTTTGTCTTCAGCCACAGGTGCCGTGTATTCCCTCTGGGGCCAATTTCAAGGATGAAGCTCCAAAACCTCTCAATTCCAGATGGTGGATTTAATTCGATCTCTGTCCCTGTCATTATGAACCACGGAGGGATTATTTCCCTTTCACTTCCCTCCAGAGAAAGGCCCAACAAACTTTGAATGCAACAACTAGCTGAATTATCCAGATATCCTTCCTGAGAGGGAGAATTATGATAAAAGTTTCACCTCTGCTCTGTGGCCGAATCCTCCCGGGAGACTCTGGGCAGAGACCCAGGGAGTCTGGGGCAGCTTCTCTCTTCTCCCCCTGACCCCGAAGGCCCCGGATGGAAACTTTTCCTGCTGGAGAACTTGGCTTCAGGCAAAAAGTTTCATTGAACAACTTGAGACTTTGAACTTCTCTCCTCCTTAAAGATCAGGGCTGCCTGGATCCCTTCCCAGCAAAGTTTGCTCCCCTGGGGAAAAGAAGGGCTGGGGGCAAAGGGAGCCCCCAAGAAGCCCCCTTTCCATGTCTGCTTCCTTACCATTCAAGGGCTGAAAGTTTCTCCTGGAGTCCCTTTGATTTCCCCCCCCCCCCAGAAGGCCCCTCTTTATGCCCAGGAGGGTTGGGGGTCCTGGCTGGGGTTGGGCAACTCCTTCCCCCCTCTTCCCATTGGGGCGATGGCTGGGGAAACCACCTCTGGGGTCCCTGCAGAGGTGGAAGAGGGAGGCCGCTGGGCAGCCCAGCTAGGTTGGTTAGCATTAAAGTTGGACTGCACAATTTCTGGTAAGGGAGGGAGGCTGTGTGTGTGTGTGTGTGTGTGTGTGCGTGAATGAAAGCTTCATTGGCCAAGTGTGATTGGACTCAGAAGGAATTTGTCTTGGTGCAAAGGCTGTCAGTGAACATAAAAGGAAAAGATACATCCATCAAGAATCATAAGGTTCAACACTTAATGATAGTCATAGGGAACAATAAGCAATCAAATCATACGAGGAAACAGTCAAAAAATCGTTAGGACACAAGCAACAAAGTTAAAGTCATACAGTCACAAGTGTGTGTGTGTGTGAGAGAGAGAGAGAGAGAGAGAGAGGTCTTACCTCAAATAGACATCCTACCCATCCCATATAGTCTATACAGACAGTATATATTCTATACATCTCCGGATTTCTCCCCTCCCCCCAGGGTGGAATCTTGCTAGGCGTGGGAAAATCCGCCGCTTCTTTCCCACAGGGAGGGGCGCCCAGGCCCTTTGCCCGCCGCCCTCCAGACTCTCCCCCCCCACCGCTCTGCCAAAGGGGGAAACCCCGAAAGGCCCTTTGGTTCCCCCCAGCAGCCTCTAGGACCCCCATCCACACACAAAAACCCCGGCGCTGCCTACGCGCAAAGTCCCAGCATCGCTCCAGGGTCCCCACCGGAGCAGTTCCAAGGCGGGGAAAGGGGAGGAGCCCAACCCTCCTGGCCCCGCCTCCCCGCACCTCCCCCCCAGCTCTTCCCCTCCCCGCCACAGGAAAGCCTCGCGCATCGGGCGCAGAAAGCCAGGAGCAGCAGCTTCAGAGGACGAAGAGCGCATGCGCGAGCGAACGTTGCCCGTACCAGCTGGAACGGAAGACGATTCCACCTGAGGCTCTTTTCCAAGGGAGACCGGAAGCAGGCATTCCTTTCCGCTCTAGGACGTCGCAGCTCTCTGGCCTTAACCCTTGCGCTGCGCCTCGATCAGTCAGGCACAGATGCTGCGGGCAATAGAACACATGAACCACCCCAAACACCCTTTGATCTGTATTGTTCCCCTAAAGAGATCCCAGATCCCTGCGATCGGCTGGAGAGGCAAGGATCCCCCTTGACCTCAAGGGAAGCTTCTCCCTGTCTGGACGGGAGGCTGAAGGGGGGTCCCTGCTCTCCCCCCCAGGAGCCTCTTTCCTCCCTGCAGCCCCAGAGACGCCATGCCAGCCCCGGGCGGGGGGAAGGGGGGGTCGCAGCGCAGCAGTGGGGGGGGGAGTCCTCCTGGGAAAGGGGCCTGGGGGGGACTCTGGCTCAGCCTCAGGACGAGCAGCGCCAGTCTGGGGCTCCTCAGCCCACCCTTTGCACCTAGACACCGAGACACAGCCCAGCCTCCCCCGGGGCCAAGAGGCTGCAAGGGGGTCCGGCAGGGAGGAGCCTCCCCAGGAAGGGGATCCTGCCAGAGGACAGGCTGGAGTGCGGGGGGAGGGCGCTCGGAGCGGGGGGGGGGTCTCGCAAGGAGCGGAGTTTCCTATCCCCTCCGAGCCACAATTGCAGCCAGCGCAGGAATTTCTTTCCTTTTAGGCTTCTTTCCCACTTGATGCCAGGGACGTTTGGATGCTCTTTGGGAGACCCGGGAAGGAATCCCGCCTTTAGGGGTCTCCCCAGCATTGCCAAGCAAACGGGGAGGCACTGTCCTCCCCCTCCCGACAATCCAGGACTTCCCTGCAGGGGAGCAGCTGATGGCAGCATTGCTGGGGGGTCCCATGCAAAGGCTGGGAGGGGGGCGTTGTGGGAGTGAGGGGTACCAGCTCTCCTGTTGGGATTTACAGCAAATGGTTAAATAGTACTGCTTGTAGCATATAGAAAATATAGTTGCATTGAATATATGAATTTGCACATCCTATGACAAACCACATTCTTTGCTGAGCTTGTACACCTGCTGTCTATGCAGAAACGCAAACCAAAGAGCCTGCCCGGATAACTCCGGACATGAGAGAATGGCAAATCACATCCTATGCCAGTAGCTATGCTCTATAGAAAGCATTGACCTACTTATTATTCTGCCCTGCAACAGATATGTAACTACTTATGAGAAAGTACGTATATTTCCCTATGCATGTAACCAATGTACTGATACTTGCTCCCTCCCCTATGTATGTTGCCAAATAAAAGAGAGGCTCAGAACACGCCCTGGGTCCACTCGTCCTGAGGAAAACCTGTGTGTTGTCTTCACTTGCCGGTCAAGATTCATGAGTGACCCACCCGGTTTGTGGCATAATTAATTGGAATGCCGCAAATGGTGACCTCCGACGTGATAAGCGTCTCGATGTGTTTCTGCGGGAGGCGGCCCTGACAACCTATATGAGTCTTTGGCTGCTGGCGGAAAGCGTCTCGGACCACCCATACCTACCAACGGGAAAATTGTGCACACTCATCCACGATTGGAGCTCAAGTAAGTATGGGGGGAAAACTCTCTCAACAACAGGTGCTACACCTAAACGAACTGAGGGAGTTAACCGAATCTTCAAAAAGATATGCTTCAAGAGAGGGTAAATCACTCCCTCGATTGAAATATAATGATTTAATTGGCCTTCTGACACACATTTGGCAACATTTCCCATCATATCCAAAGCAAGGAAATTATAAAATAAGTACATGGACAAAATTGGGAGAAAGTCTCCATTCGGCTCCTAGAGCCCCGATGCACGTTTTAACCACATGGCGTGCAGTCATGGAATGTTTAGTGATTCATCATAAATTTGCCAAACAATCACTAACGGATTCTGCGCCTCCTCCATATGAATCCACAAAACAGGAAAAGGAAATCCTCAATCCTGTTTTGCAGAACTCTGAAAAAATCACTCCAAATGCTCCAAAACCAGACCCACAACACCGAGGAGGTCAAATAGTTAAAGCAATACAAGTTGCACAACAATCAGGGCAACTTGAAACTGAGGATTTAGAAACGTGTGCTATGTTTCCGGTCACTTGGGACCCAGCTGGAGCCGCTGCAGGAGTGGCTGTTAGACCGATTCATCAACATGTTAATTATAAACAAATTAAAGAGATAAAGGGAGCAGTTAAAGATTATGGACTTCAATCTCGCTATGTTTTGGGTTTACTCTCTTCGCTTTATTCTGCTAGCGTTGAGATGTTACTTGCAGATTGGCAGTCGCTTTTTGGCATGATTTTGACTCCCGCCCAATATGTAGTTTGGAATTCGGAATATGGCAAACAAATTACCATTGCTGTCAATGCAGGACTCCCTCAAAACGTCACTGTAGACGATTTGATGGGAACCGGCACAAGGACAGCCATAGCTCAACAAACTCTTTCTGACAGAGCTGCCTTTCCCATTATAAAAGATGCTGCTTTCGCTGCTCTACGGAAAGTAGATGACAATCAAGGCATCCCATTGCAAACTTTTTCAAAAATTATCCAAACCTCTGCTGAAGACTATGCCTCCTTTATTAATCGTCTTCAGATTGCTTTGGAACGCCAAATTGATAATATAGACGCTAGAGGTGAACTAATGATGAAATTGGCTTATGAAAATGCTAATTCGGATTGCCAAAAGGTCCTCCAACCAATTGCTAATAAGCCCTTATAACACTCCTGTCTTTGTAATTAAAAAGAAATCTGGCAAATGGAGATTCCTTCACGATCTGAGGGGGGTGAATACTATTATCAAACCCATGGGGGCGCTACAGTGTGGCCTCCCAAACCCCAATTTAATTCCTCAAAATTATGATATGATGGTCATTGACCTGAAGGATTGTTTTTTCTCTATCCCCTTACACCCCAAAGATAGGCATATCTTTGCCTTCACTATCCCTGAACCTAACAATGCTCAGCCCGCCTCCCGTTACCAGTGGAGGGTCCTCCCCCAGGGCATGCTCAATAGCCCCACCATGTGCCAGTATTATGTTTCTCAGGTGCTGCTACCATACAGGACCCGCTACCCAACCTTTCTGATTTACCATTACATGGATGATATCCTGGTTGCAGCCCCAGGCCCTAAAGGCACAGCCTTAAAAACATTACCTCATCTCAGACACCTTTTGCAACAGGGGGGACTTCACATTGCTCCTGACAAGGTGCAAGTTTCCCCCCCTTTTCAGTATTTAGGACACAAAGTGCTTACATCACATGCTTCACCCAATACACCCCACATCACGCTGCCTCCCAAACCCTCACTCTTGCAACTACAACAATATTTGGGATCCATCAATTGGATCAGACCCTACTTAGGCCTTTCCACCGCACAACTGTCACCCTTGTTTACTGCCCTTACTAAAGGAAAACATCCATCTGACATAATTCCTCTACAAAAGGATCAATTAGATGCCTTACACCTCATTAATCAGGCCCTACTCACAAAATGGGTGGACAGATTGGTAGAAAATGTACCTTTTGTATTGCTAATTTTCAACACCACCATGCTGCCCACTGCAGCAGTGGCTCAAGTAACACCTTCCTTGATAATTCTTGAATGGATCCACCTATCCCACACACCTCGTGCAACACTTACTACCAAACCTGCCTTGTTTGCTTCTCTCATCACCAAAGGCCGGCTACGGTCCAGGGCCCTAGCTGGTATTGAACCTTCTGTCATTTACCTTCCTTGCTCCCTCTCCACATGGGAGTCACTGCTCGCTGTCAGCGACCACCTTCAGTTCGCCCTAGCTGACTGGCCTGGTGTTGTCTCTTGCCATCCACCACCAGACCCTCGCATACAACTTCTCAAAACCATCCCTTTCACTTGGCAAACTCAGATGTCTCCCCTTCCCATTCATGATGCAATCACCGTCTTTGCTGATGGCAGCAAAAAATATGGTGCATGTGCCTGGCAAGTTGATGGCCAATGGCACACCAAAATTACTCCTCCACAGTCCTCCGCCCAAAGGGCAGAACTTTATGCTTCTATTCTTGCCTTTGAGGCCTTTCCTCACCAATCCTTTAACCTTATTCTTGACAGTCTTTATGTTTCTCAAATTATTTCCTCCATCTATCAGGCCTATCTATCTCCCTCTATCGAACCAACTCTCTTATCCTTGTTTCTATCCCTGCAACACCTTATTTCCCAAAGAACCCACTCTTTTCACGTTGCACACACTCGTAGTCATCAACCGTTCCCTGGCATCCTCCAGGAAGGGAATGATGTGGCCGATGCTGCGGCCGCGGCTGCATCTTCTTCCCTATTCACTCTTGCCCCCTCCTCTCCCACTCCGTGGGAAAGCCATTCATATTTTCACCAGAACAAAAAAGCGCTTATTAGGCAGTTCAAAATTTCAGCTACAGAGGCTGCCGCAATTTTGCAACAATGCCCTATCTGTAGTAAACAAGCACACTCTGTGCCCATGGGAGTCAACCCCAGGGGGACAGAGTGCAACCAAATTTGGCAAATGGATGTCACTCAATATGCTTCCTTCGCCCCTTGGAAATATCTTCATGTTTCCATTGACACTTATTCTGGCTTCATCATGGCCACCCCACAAAGGGGTGAGGCCACTAAACATGTAATCAATCATTGTATTCGCACCTTTGCATCGTTGGGACGCCCAAATGAACTCAAAACAGACAATGGTCCGGCTTACACCAGTACAATTTTTGCAGATTTTTGCAAAAAATGGGACATTGTCCACAAGTTTGGCATTCCTTACAACAGCCAAGGACAGGCTCTAGTAGAACGTGCGAACCAGACCTTGAAGCACGCTCTAGACAGATATATTGGCACACAGGGAAAAGTACCCCCTAGCCTCCCAGCCGTGCAAGATACTCTTAATCTTTGTCTATATACTCTTAACTTTTTGAATCTGACGGGCCAACCACCCAGCTGTGCTGCTGCTCGCCATTTCGCTGCCTCACCTGCTCCTGTGGACCACCGACCACTTGTCTACTATCGTTGCTTACCAGATCCAACCTGGCAAGGACCAGCTGGCCTTATCACCTGGGGTAGGGGATACGCTGCGATTCAACTTCCTGATCGCGTTCTTTGGGTCCCTGGTCGATGTGTGCGTCCCTATCACGAGAAGACAGGTAACCAACAGATCACTTGACTTTTGTGACGACCGCCGTTTGAGACAACCACCGCGTTCACATGTGCTGCTTCTGTCCCTGCCTTTGTGGTTGTTGCTGCTGCAGCCACTGCTGTGATTGCTGTCCCATCTGCGATTGCAACATTGAATGCGACATTGTGGTCATTGAAGACCTCCTGGAGTGCTTTTTAGTTTCCAACACCCACCACCCTCCCTACTATAACCTGGTGCCCTCCCCTACGGTCGTTCAGGCTCTTCAATATGTGGTTTCTCTTTACTATGCTGACCTCCCTGATGGCGCCCACAATTCTTCACCTACTGGCACAGGCACGCCCCCTTCTGAGTGAACAGCGCCTGCCACTTTCCTCGACCCCCACAATCCTCATCAACCCCAAAACTTAACATGGGTGGTGTTGGATGTACATGAAGATGTCCTGAATTCCACCACGTCCATAGCAGTGCCAGGATCTTGGTTTCCTGATTTGTACTTTGACTTTGGCGTAATGATGGACACCGTCACTAGCCCTAACTAGCCGGGTATGAACAACTACCAAGCGATGAGGCGACAGCCCCTGTATGTCTGCCCTGGCCATAAAAAGGAAACAACACATTTGAAAAAGTGTGGGGGACCGAGATCCTATTTCTGTGCATCCTGGGACTGTATCTCCACTGGACAAATATGGTGGGACCCTCCCATCAAGAACGATTTCATTGAGCTTCAACGGACTGGTCCAAAATGGTTTGACTGCTACCTAAAAAAAGGGGGAGGATGGGAACCATGCAACCCGGTAAAAATTTTGTTCACCATTTACGGGAAAAAGTACAAGAAGTGGCAGACAGGGGTCACTTGGGGTGGCCGGGTCTACGATCTTAGCGGAGATCCAGGGAACATCTTTACCATAAAATTAATACAAACCCCCATAAAGCCCTTGACACCTGTAGGCCCCAATAATGTTTTAACCAATCGCGAGGTGCCACCCCCGCAACCCACCTATACTCCTGGGAAAATTTCACTCGCTCCTACTGGTTATTCTTCCTCTCCCTCCCAGAGCCACCCTGGGAACCCTCTTTGGGATATTATCTTTGCCACCTACCAACTGGTAAATAGCACCCATCCTAATCTTACTACAGCTTGCTGGTTTTGCTACAATGTTCAACCCCCATATTACGAGGCTGTAGGGCTTGTCTCTCCATACAACACCTCTTTGAATGACAAGGCATGTAGATGGAGACATGGCTCACAAACACTGCAATCTATCTCAGGTAAAGGAACCTGCATTGGACTGGTACCCACACGTTATCAACAGTATTGCAACACAACATATAGTACAATTGACATGACACTCTTTTACATACCACCTATAGAAGGGTGGTGGGCCTGCTCTACAGGCCTTACAGCCTGTGCCCACGGCCATGTGATAAACACCAAAGGCTTCTGCATCATGGTCCAGGTCATACCACGCATCTACATCTACACAGAAGAGGAACTTTATAACACCTACTCAGGGTCAGCATCCATCAGACACAAGCGAGAACCCATCTCCACCCTCACCATAGCTCTTATGGTAGGGCTCGGCCTCACTGGAGCAGGAACTGGAATAGCTTCCTTCGCCCATCAGTATACCCAATACCACAATCTTAGGGCAGCTATCGATGAAGACTTAGAGAGAATAGAGGCTTCCCTTTCTCACTTGCAAACATCTCTCACCTCCCTCTCAGAAGTAGTCTTGCAAAATAGACGAGGACTAAACTTACTTTTTCTAAAAGAAGGGGGGTTATGTGTGGCTTTAAGAGAAGAATGTTGTTTTTATGCAGATCACTCTGGCATAGTACAGGACTCCATGACCAAACTAAGGGAGGGTTTGAACAAACGTAAAAAGGAAAGGGAAGATCAAGGATGGTCTGGAACATGGCACAATCTTTCCCCTTGGCTTACCACCCTGTTAAGTGCTTCTACAGGACCAATAATTTTGCTTATATTAATGTGCACACTTGGTCCATGTTTGTTTAATCGCTTTTCTTCATTTATCACAAGTAAAATAGATTCATTACAGACCATGCTGTTGCAACCCCAGAATACCCCCTGGGACCTTGAAAGCAGGGGGACCTACCAACCCGTGTCACAGGAGGATGTGTCAAAATTTTCCATCACGAACGAAGAGGATGAGTCTGTCCTTTAGCTCATTTTTATCAACCATCGAGACATCCCCTCAGACAACACCAGGATAAGGTCAGCAGGCACAGGCTGAGTCGGAAGACTTGACCTTGTGTCCAGTGGTTGGCGAGTGACAGTGTATCTCAGACTCGGAGGAGTCTGGGCCACACTCCGACTCCACCAGCCACAGCCTTTCCATTTGAATAAAAAAGAAATGAGGAGATGTTGGGATTTACAGCAAATGGTTAAATAGTACTGCTTGTAGCATACAGAAAATATAGTTGCATTGAATATATGAATTTGCACATCCTATGACAAACCACATTCTTTGCTGAGCTTGTACACCTGCTGTCTATGCAGAAATGCAAACCAAAGAGCCTGCCCGGATAACTCCGGACATGAGAGAATGGCAAATCACATCCTATGCCAGTAGCTATGCTCTATAGAAAGCATTGACCTACTTATTATTCTGCCCTGCAACAGATATGTAACTACTTATGAGAAAGTACGTATAATTCCCTATGCATGTAACCAATGTACTGATACTTGCTCCCTCCCCTATGTATGTTGCCAAATAAAAGAGAGGCTCAGAACACGCCCTGGGTCCACTCGTCCTGAGGAAAACCTGTGTGTTGTCTTCACTTGCCGGTCAAGATTCATGAGTGACCCACCCGGTTTGTGGCATAATTAATTGGAATGCCGCACCCTCCCCCTCCCATTCTCCGTGTGTCTGTCTGTCTGGGCTCAGGTGGGGGGCTGCGGGTCCCTGGAGACGGGAGACGGGTTTGGGGGGGTGAGGGGGAGGCCTTTGCCCGGCAGAAGAAGGAGGCTCCTTCCTGGGGAGCAGAGCTGCTCAGGCCCCCGCCTGCCCCAGGCCTCCCTGCCCGCCTCTCCTGGGGCCGAGACCGGACGGAGCAAAGGCCTCCCTTCCCCTCTGCTTGGCCTGGATCCCCTCCCTCCTCCCAGCTCAAAGGGCCGCAGAGGGAGGAGATTCCTGGGATTCCTTTGGCCGCCATTGTGGGTCTTTGTGTTCAGTGTGGATGCCCCGTTTGGGAATGAGGCCTGCAAATGAGCCTCTAGCGGGTCTTCGACTTATGACCACAATGGAGCCCAGAATTTCTTTGGCTAAATAATAGATGGTTGTTAAGTGAGTTTTGCCCCGTTTTATGACCTTTCTTCCCTTAGTTGTTAAGTGAATCACAGAAGTTGTTAAGTTAGGAACACGGTTCTTAAGTGAATCTGACTTCCCCACTGACTTTGCTTGCCGGAAGGTCCCCAAAGGCCACCTCAGGAGTCCGGGACACTACGACCGTCATAAATAGGGGACAGCTGCCCAGTCACGTGACCATGGGGGTTCTGCAGTAATTGTAAGCGTGAGAAAAGGCCCCTTTTTCAGGGCTGTTGTGACTCTGAGCGGCCACTAGCTGAAGCGCTGTGAGTGGAGGCCCACCTGCCATCTGAGCAGAGACTCGGCTGTCCTGGCAGCTGCCTTAGCCGAAGTCCCCGGACGCTCTCCAAGGGCCGCCCCACGGAGAGAGCGCTGCAGGAGTTTGTCCTGGAGGCGAGCAGGGCGTGGGGGCGTGAAGGGAGCCAGGTGGCCAAGGAAAGGGAGCAGCCCCCCAACCATGGCTGCCCCCTGCTCCTCCGGCAGGAGTTGTGGGTCCAGAAGGGCCCCCAGATCAGGCCCTGGGTGTGGGGGGGGTCTGGGCCGGTCCCCCCATCCATACTCCAAGGGGATTCAGTCCCAGAGCCAGACGGAGGAAACCCCTCAGGCCCCCCATTCGCTCCTGCCTGGTTTAGCCCACCACCCAAAAATGTGGGATTCAAATTTTTTAACAACCAGTTCTGTGGGCGTGGCTTAGTTGGTGGGCGTGGCTTGGTGGTCATGTTATTGAGTGGGCCACGCCCACTCAATATCACTCACATTGAGGCATGCATCTCCTCTCGTGACTGTGGGGATGCTGCAACAGTCGTAAGTGTGAAAAAGGGTCATAAGTCACTGTTTTCAGTGCCGTTGTAACTTTGAATGGTCCCTCCACACAAGCAAAGTACCAGCAAAGGAGGAAAAATAACTCCAGAGAAGTTCCTGAGACAGGAAGTCTAGTCCTGCCAAGAATGTAATCAGGGTTAACGGAGAGGCAGTTTCTGTCAGCAACACCAGAATGTTTCCTTCCTGCCTTCCTTGCAGGATTAGGCCAACCGGTTCTCCAAACGGCTTAGAAGGTTAACAATCGGTTCTAGCGAATAGGTAGAATCCCACCCCTACCCCCACCCAAAGCGCTGAGACCCCCCTGGAGCCTGGACAAGGACCCTAGTCTCTCCTCCTGGGGTGCCATTGTCCCCCCAAGAGAGGGGAGCCAAGTGGGGGGCTCCCAGAGCGAAGTCCCCCCTCGTGGAGGGGCACGAACCAGGACGGGGCCCATGGCTCATGGAGGAGGGAGCTTCCCAGGAGCAGGAGGGGGTTCTGGGAGGCAGGAAAGGCCCCTCCAGGCCGCCCTTCTCTCCCCTCTGCAGGGGAGGCGAAAAGGGCCGGTGGTTCCTCAGAGTTTCCCCCCTGAGCCCCGTCTTTCCTGCCCCTCCCTCCTTCCCCGAGTCTGAGGGGAGGGGGGCCCACTTGGGAGCCGAGAGAAAGCGGCTCCTCTACTGACCGACAGGCCCAGCCAGGATGCCTGGAACGGTCTGGAGGGAGGCAGGAGGGAAACCGCCTCAGGGTCCCCCGAGTCTCAGCAGAGGGGAAGAAATCTGGGGGAGGGTCAGAGAGACCCACAAAGGAGGTAGACAGATCTCTCCCCCTTGTCTTTCAATGGGAGTTTCTCCCTTGGTGTCCAGGAGTGGGTGAGAATTACTCATGGCCAAATCCTGCCAGGAACTGGATGTCAGCTGGGAGGAGAGGCCCCTCCATCTCAACGGGGACCCCAAAGGCCGGAGGGAAAGTGGCCAGAGAGCCCAGAGGAGGAGCCATTTCAGCCCTCGATGGCAGGGAAGAGTCCCGGGAAGAGGAGACCCCTCCCTTCCCACCAGAGGATCCCTGCAGGGAGTGTGGGTTAGGGTGAGAGCCCTCCTCTCGTCTCCCAGGAAAGAGGCTGCAGGAGGGAGAAACCGTCGCAATGCGAGGACTGGGAAGAAGAGGCTCCCCAGAGGGAGAAGTCCTGAAGAGGAGGCGCAGAGAGGGGATCTCTGGATCGCCATATAGAGATCCACTCGGCGCCAAAGCCAGATCAGTGCCTGCAGAAGGAGAAGATCTCCCTGGGGCAGAAAAGTTCTTCCCCACAGGAGGCGGGAAACCTCACCTGGCCAAGGGGGACACGCAGGGCTTTGGGTCGAGAGGGCGGGAGAGGCGGCAGCCGGGGGACCTGGCCTGGTCACCATGGAGGGCCGAACGTTTTCCTCCCAGGAAACTCCGAAGAGAAAGGTTTGGAAGGAGGCCGGAGGTGCCTCCATCTCCAATGGCCTCAGCATCAGGGATGGTGGCTGCTGGAGAGACCCGGAGGCCAATCTGGCCCTGGTGGCCGGGAAGAGGCCGGCTGAGGGAGCGTCGCCTGGCGCTCCTGGCATCCCAGCACCCACAAGGAGGTCTCTTCGCATGGGGGGAGGGCGACGGGGCTGCGGCCTCTGTCCCCCCATCGATCGCCAGGGTTGAGGCCTTCGGCTGCAGCGGGATTGAGTGGGGATTGTTTATTGTTCACCCGTTTCTCACCGTCTTCTGTGGGTGAAACCTTCTCTCTTCTGGGCACCTTGAATCAAAAAGGCCACCTTGGCTTAAACCCCGGAGTTCTCCCCCTGCCCCTCCTCGGGCCGGCTGAGCCCCTGAGCCCCAAAGCCAGGCCTGGGTGGGGGAGGGCCAGGGGTCCCCAGAGGGCTGGTTGGGGGGAGGGAGAAATGGGGGGGTCAGGAAGGGAGGGGGCGGCAGAGGGAGGCCCAATGGGCCAGGGGCTCTTCCCCTGGGTTTCCCCCTCCATTTGGTATAAAAGTGATTTCTTTTTCTTCTCCATCCGCAGAGGAGACACACCAGCCCCACTCTTGTAATTCTAGCCCTAGAAACGGGCCAGGTAGAGCTGAGGCAGGCGGTCAGCTGAAGAAGCCACAAACCGTCCCTTATTCTGCCCTCCACCCAGGGACTCCAGCCATGCCTGCATCCACGCCTGCGGCTCTCAGCCGGGGTTTGTCCTCTCAGGTTGGACCTGCTGGCCGGTCAGTCAGTGGATCACAACGGAGCCCCAAAGGGTCTCAATTCAGGGCAGGCAGGTTGGACCACCGACTGCGACTGGGAAGAAGCTGGAAAGACGCTTTTCTCCCTGCCAGGATCCTGTTCACACAACACCCTTCGCCAGGCGGGGGAAACGTCCCCCAGCCCCCCCCAGAGAAAACCCAGGTTCAGGTGCAGCCTCTGGAGAGCCGACAAGGAGCCCCTGACGGCCCCTGGGCCTCTCTCCCGGGGGAGCCCAGAAATCAGGTGGGCTCCTTGCTGACTGAAAAGGGGCCTCCTCCTCTTTCACCTCTGCTCTTTCTAACCAGTTTAGAAACTCTGTTGGACAGAATTAGAATAAATAAAGAAATTAAAGGAACCAAAATCAAAAGTCAAGAGTATAAATTACAGGCTTTCACAGATGATATGGTTTTTGTTATAGAAGATCCAAAAGACTCAGGACCAGCTTTACTAAATGAAATAGATAAATTTTATAAATTAGCAGGGTTAAAAATTACTTGGGAAAAAACTAAAATGTCAGTTAAAAATTTAACAAATAGTAAACAAAAAAAATTGGAAGAAAAGATGGGATTACAAATTGTAAATAAGATCAAATATTTAGGCATCTGGTTAAGAGCTAAAACATTAAACCTGCGGGAGGACAACTACACCAAATTACTGAAACAGATTGAAAAGGATTTGGAAAATTGGAATAAGGTGCAAATTTCATTACTAGGCAGAATAGCAACAATCGAAATGAATGTTTTACCTAAAATACTATATTTGTTTCAAACAATTCTGATATTATTGGATAAATTTTTTTCAGTGAATTAGATAAAATTGTGATGAAATTTATTTGGACAAGGAAAAAAATGAGAATAAAAAAATGTATTTACAGGATAACAAAAGCAGAGATGGATTGGACTCCCTGTCTGGGAGATATATTATAAAGCGGCCGCACCAGTATGGATAAAAGATTGGATCAATCTGAGGAACAATAGAATTCTAAAATTGGAAGGCCACGACCTACAATTAGGTTGGCACGCTTTCCTGTGGAATCCGAATAGCAAAAATAATCTATATTTTACTAGACATGTACTCCGAAAGTCTTTAATTAAAATTTGGGCTGATATTAGAAAAAATCATTATATTAAAATTCCGAGATGGTTTTCAATGATGGAGGCAATGTTCCACTTAAACACGATGGATAGCAGTAAAAAAGTATCATCAGATATTAGATAAAGAGGAAAGAATTAAAACGATACAGGAACTAGAAGCACAAGGGATAGCTACTGATAATCGGTCATACTTTCAAGTAAAATTGAGATATAATAAAGACGTAAAGGAATACGGAATTCAGGTAAAAGATATGCATTTAGACAAAATAATTCCAAGTCCAGAGAAAAATTTGATCTCTATATAATTATTATTAGAACGTGAAATGACTGAGAATTGTGAAGGACCTATGTTAGCTTGGGAAAAAAATCTTGGTTATAGCATAGATCTGGAAAACTGGGAAGAAATTGTACATAAAAATCTCGTATTAACTAAATCAGTAGCACATTAAGAGAATCTATATAAAATAATGTATAGATGGCATTTGGCACCCTCTAGATTGGCCAAAATATTTCCAACAGCAAACCCATGCTGTTGGAAATGTAAAGAGAAATCAGGTACCTATTTCCATTTATGGTGGACCTGTCCTGAGACAAAGAAATACTAGTTAAAAATGAAAGAGTGGATAGAAGAAATAATAGAGTGTGCGCTGGAGTCGAAACCAGAACTGTTCCTGTTGGGAATGATCAAAGGGGATTATACCTCTAAAGTAAGATATTTGACCATCCACTTATTAACAGCAGCACGGATTTCATTAGCACAATATTGGAAGAAACCAAATGTACCATCGATACATGTTGCTATTCAAAAAACGTGTGAGTGTGCCCAATTGGAGAGGCTCACGCTCAAAATCAATGGGAAGGAGAATACAGATTAGTACAGAATATGGGATAAATGGTATCACTGGGTAGACAATAAGGGGAAAATATGTAAATGAACCTAAGAAACAAATTATATTTAGCTATCTAAGCTTTAAACCACCTTACCTCTTATTTTATTATTATTATATACTGTACTTATTATATCTTTTTATCCATTACTCAAATAATATGAACGTATCATTAATTAAATAATAGTTATAAACCAACGAGAAGATTAGTAGAGTATTGTGAGTTATTTAGTGATTAAGATGTGATAGTAAATGGAAATGCGATAAGGATTAGTTAGTACAGACTATTAGGACTTATCAAATGTAAAGAGGAATGTGTTATTCACATACTCTTGTTTTTGTATTTTTTAAAATTTGTAGGTTTTCTAAGTCTTGTAAATAAAGTTTATTAAAACAAATTAAAAAAAGAAAAAAGAATAGGGGCCTCCTCCCCCCCCCCGGGCCCATCCAGGCTTCAGGGGGACACGTGGAGGGAGGAGCCCCTTTGATGCATCATCCTGGCCTTCAAAAGTGACAGCTGGATCCCAGAGCCCCCGAGGATCTCATAGCCAGGCCCTGAGAGGAGTCCCTGGGATAGGAGCCATCCTCTCTTCCTCGCCATAAGGAGGGACCTGCCTATTCCTTCAGATGCCCCCCCCCACTTCTCCCTCCTGGGCAAAGGGGGACGTATCCGTGTTCCTCATCCGGAGAACAATCCCTCCACAACGGATCCGAATAAACCAGGGACACAGGAGCCCCAAGAGCAGCTTCAAAGTAGTCGGGCTTTTTTTAGGGAAGGGGTTCGCCCCACAGCCTCAGAGATGGGGATGTCAAAGGGGTCCCATCCCCCAAATACACCCCCACAGCCGGAGGGGGTCCATCAGATCTCCAAACGCCAGGTGGCTAGAAAACAGGGGCCCCCGTCTTGGCTGTGGGAGAGAAGAGACCAGCAGAAGTCGATTCCCTTGTTATTGAACTGTCTTCCTCCAGCCTCACTTTCCTGACATGTCCTGACAGGAAGGACCACAACCTCTACAGAAATTGACCCCAGGAGTGTAGTTGTGGCTTTTCGCAAACAAGCTTTTCTCCAGCGTCCCTCTGCTCAGGATCCCAAGAGGAGAAGCGGCTTCTCACTGTAATTAATCATGATTATCTGGGCTTTGGAGATCTCTCTGCCTCTGATAGAGACAGCAGATTGAAGCCATAAGCAAAGGAACTTGTATCAGAAAAGGATAAATGTGTTAGTTCAAGCTCTGTGGGACCAAGTTTTGGGACAGGCAGGATCTGTGCTCTTGATTGTATCTCTCTCCTTTCCAGGTGAAGCTGAGCCTTTCTCTGTTTATATCAGGAAAGCCATTTCCATCTTCTGAGAGTGCTTTGAATTCTTCCAAACTTTCCTGATGTTCATATTAAGAAACGAGAAGAGGATTAGGAAAACCCCATGAATGATGGACCTCCTGCTTCTGCTGCTGCTGGCGTCCCATCCAGTCTCTGGGAAGCTGAGAAGGAAATGCCCGCTGAGTTTGGAGCACCAGGATGGAAACAATCCATGGAGCTATTACAGGCCAGGAGACCATCTCATTGTTACAGTCATAACTGCAACAACAACATCGCCTATGACGTTGCCTTTCAGCCGTGCTCCTCCTAATCCGTCTTCTTTGTAAGTCATTTAGGGTGTTGGAGTTGCATTCCCTCCCTTGGCAGTCCTAACAGTCTCCTCCTTTCTTGTCCTATTTCACTTACTTCTATATTGCAGGACTTCTCTAATTTCCTGAATGATTTTGATTTCCATAACTTGCCTCTTTTTTCTTATTCAGTAGAAGAGACTAGAATCCAAAGATGGGGTTAAAAAAACCTCCAGATTATTTTCCTCTCCCTGTTCACTCCTGAATTCATCACTTGAGTTCATTGTGTTTAAAGGAGTGATTGAAACGGTTGTAGCTCCCTCTGCCCAATCCATTCCCATATTTTTATAACCGTTTATTGGTTTTGGATCTAGATCGGCTTAAGACTCAGGCTTGTCGAGACAGGAATAAATTATTTTTAAAAAGTTTGTTGTTACTGCTGATAATAATATGAACATTTTTTTATAGTAAGAATACTTTGGGTTATATAAAAAACCTACAATTAACTTTCATCATTGAAACGGTCAGCAAGAATTCCCAGCTCCTGCACAACCTCACTCTGGGCTGCAACATCCATGACAACTATAGGAGCCCTTTCCGCACTTCAGATGTCTTGCTGGACATGCTCTCCACTGGAGAAGCCAATGTCCCCAACTACAGCTGTGGACGGAAGGACAACCTCCTGACTCTGATTGATGGAGCTGATAGGGAAATCTCCATTCTTATGTCACCATTAGCAGGCCTCTACAAAGTCCCACAGGTTTGTGTGTCTTCTTCCCTCTCTGGTAAAGGGAGTGGTGGGTGAGCAACAGATCCAACCATATCTTCTCCATATTAATGAACATGTGAACTATGTTTCTTTCCTATTATGTTCATGTTCAGATTTCTTATAAAAGGCTTGAAAAGCATTCAGGTCTCTGGAAAAGACTTTCTCTTGGCTATTCAGCCACTCAAAAAATATCCCTGAACTATTGGCATGTTCATTTTCACATGGAAATAATACTTGCCATTTCCAGTTGGATTGAAGTGGGCAATAATAGTGTATATCTATATATAATGGAATAAAAAGGACTTCAGCAATTACAGGCCAGTTAGTCTAGTAGGTATTGTGGCTAAAATATATTGCTTGTTCCTCTTAAGTAAACTTGAGATTGGGTAGAACAAAAGTGCATTCTTTGCAGAAGAACAAGAAGGTTTCAAGTAGAGGAAAAGGTTTCACACAGTTGCATAATAATTAATCAACAAATTAATACTCTAATATTGACAACAGATTTGTTTTGAAATCTCTAATTACACAATAGGTCAGTCAGATTAAACCCTGAAACACTGTGTGCTGCCTACGCAGATCTTAGTGCAGCATTTGATGCAAAGAGAAGAGAGATACGATGGAGGAAACTGATTGCCCTCAAAACGGAGCTCAGCCTGTTGGTTCTTTCTCCAAGCCCTTCTTTGAGAGGGAGGCTTGGGCTCTGTGGAGCCAGGAGAGATACTTACCAAGGAGTCACACAGAAGGATGCATATTTGAATCCTTGTTATTCAGTCTGGATATTAATGATTTACCAGGACTAAGGAAGGATTCTTATGTAAATGGCTAAAGTGGTAGGTTATTTATTTGTTTAGCACATGGCAAAGGTATAACTAGCCAGGAGGCTACAATGTTAGAACATAGTATTGTTTCACTGCTGCTAGTCCATTCAGTTTGTACTCATGAGCTCCTCCAGGGTGCACCACAGGGGGTGAACCAGCTCTGCACCAGAAAGACGAGAGATGTCCTGTGGCATCATCCGGGCCTTCTCTCACCACCGATGTCGCCTTGCAGTTGGGTGTCACATCGGAGCAAGTCCAGCACTGGCAGATGGTTACATCTGCATGAAATGTGCCCCATTTCCCTCCAGAGTGGTACCTATTTATCTACTAGCATTGTCACATACTTTCAAACTCCAGAAAAGTGGGCAGAAGCTGAGGCAGATGACAGGAGCTCACCCTTCCCAGATTGACAGCAACAGTTGCTTCTCTAAGATCACTGCTGGAGTCTTTGCCCTTTGGCATTGTGTTAACACACCCCTCAGTGCTGGAGACCAGCAAACTCCTGAAACTTTGGCTTTCATAGAGGCAGCCACACTTGTGGTGGTCGATTCATCCAGGTCCCTTGATCAGCAGCCCTCTTGAGCTCCCTCTTGGCCTCTTCACATCTGGCTTCTTCATTTTGTGTCTCTTTTTGTAAAATAAACAACGACAGGATGTAACATGCCCTGTGTTGTTGTTCATCAGACGTTGCATTTACCTACTTTTAAGAACTGCTTAAGACCAGATTCTTTTTCCTCTCGTCCTGATCCATGAAACCACAGAACTCACAGAGAGTCTCCTTTCTTTTCCACAGGAGTTAAATTCTTAGTGTACAATTAAATGTCTGCAACCTGAGAGAGTCCCAAAGTTCCCTGGGTGAGAACATGCAAAATTTCAAATAAAGCCCTCTTGGATTATGCAACTGACAAATTATATTAGGAGCTGTGGCCTCCTTATCTTCTGTAGAACTAGAGAGTGAGCCAAAACTTAATCAAGGTGGGATAGAAATAAATAAAAATCAAAAATCAAAAGATTGTTTCACCAAGAATCTGGAATATTGAATGTCAACTGCATAAGAAAGAGAGAGATCAGAGTCTTGGACTGCATATTAGACAAACACCCTATTGGGAAACTTGTGTTAAGGCAACACATTTGCTGTTCAATCCGAATTATTTATTATTTATTTATTTTATTAAACTTTTATACCGCTCCCTCTCCCAAAAAGGGACTCGGGGCGGTGTACAGCCTACTAAAAACACATAATAAATACTCAATAAATACAATTTAAAATAAATTAAACCAAATTGATCCGGCTGTCTAACCCAAAAATAGAGTTAAAAATTAAAAACTAATAAAACCCCGATTAAAATTAAGTTAAAAAACTAAAGTACAGTTACTGGGCCAGGCCAGCCTGTTGAAAAAATAGGGTTTTCACTGCGCGCCGGAAGGTCAGAATATCCGTCATAGCCCGTATCTCCGGGGGGAGATCATTCCAAAGGGAGGGGGCTCCCACAGAGAAAACCCGAACCCTCGGGGCCGTCAACCGACAACGGCCGGGCGGCGGTACCCCGAGGAGGGCAACCCTGTGGGAGAGTACTGGGCGGCGGGAGGTTGATGATGGCAGCAGGCGGTCCCGTAAGTACCCAGAATTAAACATTTACGGCCCTTTATTGGAACAAAACATTTACTTGACATCTGCATATGTGGGTCTGATTACAATAAATTGTAGAAGGGATACAGAAATGTGATTTATGTTTTTATTCTTATACTTTTTATTTAATTTGTTTCTTGCATTCCATTTTATATATGGTGTTGTTAATGCTTTGTATTTAATATTCAGTTTCTTGATATGGGATAATGGCTAATCAACAATAATCTATTTAAGACATCAGTCCTGGTCGAGATTAGATATGGCATGGATGTCTAAAAAACTCATTTCAGAAATAATAGATATTAACATTGAGACTAATGTATGGGTGGACCACAGCGCAATTAGATTTAGTTGGATGGGGCAAAGGAAAATTGCAAGATGGACGCTTCAAAGGTCAATTTTAAAAGAAAAAGGGTTTAGGTCCAAATTGGAGAGAGAATTGTAGTTTTTTTTTTCAAAAAGAACAAAGAAGAGGACATATCTCTACAAAATAATTGGGATACAGCAAAAGTGTTTCTGAGAGGAGTGGCAAAGAATGGCGAAAAAGAGTAAAGAGAAAAAACAACAAAGAGAAATATTGGAAGAAGAATATAAGGACTTGGAGAGGAAGTTACAAGATGAACTCCCCCAAAAAACAAATAAAATCACAAATGGACTTAATAAAACATAAAATAAACTTATCAGAGAAGGAAGAATTAACCCAACAATTGAAAGTGAGAAAGCAATATTTATTTGAGAACACGAACAAACCAGGACGATGGCTGGCCTACAAATTGAAAAAAACAAAAAGAAAAGAAATGGATTATTAAATTAAGAATGTTGATAAATTATAATGGATCTTAGCGAAAATCAACTCCCAAAACTATTTGCTGTCAGAATAATTCTTTTATTGTGGAAAAATCAAACCAATTCACATCCATGCTCTCCCCCAGATACACCAGTCCTCCAGGAGGGAAAGGAGAGTCTGGGCAAAGCCAAAACAGAGCATCCTTTATAACTGGTGGGAGGGGAATATGCAGTGAAGTATTATGGGATTTTTATGCTTAACCAGTTCGACATTTTACCTTAACAATTCCCCTTCTAAGGTCGAACTGATTAATCATTGAGGAAACATTAACATAGATATTACCATATAACATTTATATATTTATACACAGTTTCTTTGTCAGGTATGAATGTTGTTTTGGGGGAAGAGGTTTGGTCAAAATATCTGCAGTTTGTTCCTTAATCTCACAGTGTACAGCTTTTATGAATCCAATTTCTGACAATTGTCTCACATGCTTGTACTTTATGTCGATGTGCCTTGATCTGTGGCCTACAGCACCGGCCTTGGATATATCTATTGCTGCTTTATTATCCTCCTGAATGATTATGGGATATGAAAGTTCTTTCCAAATGTCCATTAGTAAATTGTCGAACCAAATTAAGTTATTTGCGGCCTTTGATAAACAGACAAATTCGGCTTCTGCAGTTGAAGTTGATACAAGTTTTTGTTTTCCGGTATACCAGTGGATGGGACTATCATTCAGAAAAATAACATACCCTGAGGTACTCTTTCGTGTCTTAACATCTCCAGCCCAATCGGCATCTGCGTAACATGAAAGTCTAGGGGTGCTCGATGTGTTTGATTAAGCGTCAAAACTGCATCAGCGGTGTCTTTCAAATATCTCAATAACCTTTTGATCGCATTCCAGTGGTACATTTTTGGGTTATTCATGTGTCTTGAGAGTAAGTTGGCTGATAGTGCTATGTCCGGTCCAGTCTAATTGGCTATATAAAGTAACGAACCAATTGTAGAATGATAGATTGTATTGTCCTTAAATACCTCATCATCATTAAACATGTTCTTTAGAAATTCAGTTTGCATGGGGGTATATGATGGTTTTGCATCAGACATATTGCATTTCTCCAGTAATTCTAATATCTTTTCCTTTTGTGATAGTATAAAACCATTACTTGATTCGGTAATCTGAACTCCTAAATATTTATCGACTTTTCCCAAACATTTCAATGAAAAGTGTTTTTGAAGTTCCTTGGCGAATTGGTCACATTTAAATTTACTTTTACATATGTATAATATTATCATCTACATAGACAAGTACTTTTTCACATGTACCTTGTTCCCTTTTAATAAATACACATTTGTCAGCTGATGTGGCAGTGAAACCTATTAGTCTTAAAGTTTTGGAAAAACAATCGTACCATCTCTTACCTGATTGTCGCAGACCATAGAGACTCTTATTGAGTAGCCAGGTTTGTCCTTCATTACAGTCATTTCCTGGTGGTGCTCTGACATATAATTCCTTATCTAATGGTGTGTGTAGGTATGCTGTTTGTACATCGAATTGGTATACGTGTTCATTTAGAATTGAGGCAATGACTAAGGCTGTCTTAACACTCTCTGCCCTCAATGTAAGTGAATAAGTATCTATGTAATCGTCTGGAAATTTTTGTGAGAAACCTTGTGCCACCAGTCTTGCTTTGTATAGATTTTTGTTATCCTCTAAGGGTTTTATTTTGTATACCCACTTTGTACCGATATTTTTTTTGTTCTCTGGGACCTTTGAGGGGGTATATACTTCTAGTTTTTTAATACTTTCTATCTCCCTCTGCATAGCCTCTTTCCATTTTAACTGTTCATTTGGTGGGAGTGCGTGTATGTCATTATACTTTTTGGGTGTAGTTATGGTGGTTTCAATTGACATCACATAGTCCCTTAAGGTATTTGGATTTTCCTCTTATTAGATCTTAATGATTTTCTGGGTATGTTTTCGGTTGGGATATTGTTTTCCGGTGAGTCATCTGAGCTGTACCATATGTTTGTTGGAACCTTGCCCCTCCTGGTTGGTCTCTACCTCCAGAGAGGTGACGCGGAGTTGGCTCCAGGGAATTGTTAACGCTTCTTTGATGGAGGGCTCGCTACCTACCGCCTTGAAAATGGCGGTGGTGCGACCCCTCCTCAAGAAGCCCTTCCTGGACCCAACCCTTTTGAACAACTATCGTCCTGTCTCCAACCTTCCCTTCATGGCGAAGGTTGTCGGGAGTGTGGTGGCCGGTCAGCTTCCCCAGTGCCTGGATGAAGATACATTCCTGGATCCCTTCCAATTGGGCTTCAGGCCTGGACATAGTACCGAAACGGCATTGGTCACGTTGGTTGATGATCTCTGGAGGGCCCGTGACAGGGGTTATTCCTTTGTCCTGGTCCTATTAGACCTATCAGTGGCTTTTGATACTATCGACCATAGTATCCTATTGTGGCGGCTGGGGGGGGTTGGGGGTTGGGGGCACCGTGTTACGATGGTTCGCCTCCTTCCTCTCCGACCGTCTGCAATTTGTGTTGGCGGGGAGGGAGAGATCCACCGCTAGGCCCCTCGATTGTGGGGTGCCTCAGGGGTCGGTCGTCTCTCCTCTCATGTTCAACATTTATGTGAAGCCGCTGGGGGAGATCATCCGTTGCTTTGGGGTGAGATGTCATCTGTATGCTGATGATACCCAGCTGTACATCTCCACCCCAAGCCACCCCAACGATGCCGTGGAGGTCATGTCCCGGTGCCTGGAGGCCATGCGGAATTGGATGGGCGGGAACAGGCTCCGACTGAACCCTTCCAAGACTGAGTGGCTGTGGTTTCCGGCATCCCGATATAGCCAGATAGTTCCATCGCTGGCTATTGGGGGTGAGATTTTGCCCCCTGCAGAGAGGGCTCGCAATCTGGGTGTCCTCCTGGATCTACGGCTATCTTTAGAAGACCACATTACAGCCGTCTCCAGGGGGGCATTTCATCAGGTTCGCCTGATTCGACAGATGCAGCCCTTTCTGGATCGGGATGCCTTACGCACAGTCACTCATGCCCTAGTCACTTCCCGACTGGACTATTGTAACGCCCTCTACATGGGGCTCCCGAATGGGAGCATCCGGAGGCTTCAACTGGTACAGAATGCGGCCGCGCGGATGGTTATGGGGGCGTCAAGATTTGCATATGTGACGCCCCTCCTGCGCGAGCTGCATTGGTTGCCAGTGGCCTCTCGGGTGCGCTTTAAAATTTTGGTGTTAACTTTTAAAGCGCTCCATGGCATCGGACCAGGATATTTACAAGACCGCATTCTGCCATTTTCCTCCCACCATCCGGTGCGCTCCCACCGGGAGGGTCTTCTGCGGGTCCCGTCAGCATCTCTGTGCCGGCTGGTGACCCTGAGGAATAGGGCCTTCTCTGTGGGGGCGTCTGCCCTCTGGAATGGGTTGCCCCCGGAGTTACGGACAGCTACGGACCTGGGGACCTTTAGGCGTGCTTTGAAAACCTGGCTTTTTGACCAGGCCGGCTTGGGCTGATTTTAGTTTTGGGGTGTTTGGTTTTTATTAAATTTTAGGGTTTTAGAGTAGGGTTTTAAATTTGTTTACAGCCAGGGTTGGGTTTAATTTAGTTTTATTGTATCATATATTTATTGTTTTAATCTGTACGGCTGTGCACCGCTCCGAGTCCTTCGGGAGAGGAGCGGTATATAAATAAATATTTATTATTATTATTATTATTATTATTATTATTATTATTATTATTATTATTATTATTATTATTATTATCTATACCTTTGGTTTTGAGTATGTGATGACCTTCTTTCCATGCCCTAACCTTAATGCTATTTCTGTTGGATTTTGTTTTTGTAGTGTGTGTGTGAAGTTGTGTTTGTTTCTGATCAGTTTTGAATGCATCCTTGCCAATTATTATTTCATTTGAGTGTATCTTACTCCAGTTTGTGTTTTCATGGAAATTTGCTGATCTCGATATTATTATCTTGTAATTTCTATCCATGAATCTGTAAGCTTTGGTTTTTGGTTCATAACCAACAAATTTGAGTTTTTTTGATATATTGTCTCCTTTTTGTCTGAGTTGCTTGGGTATGTGTACATCGGCAGTTACCCCAAAAACATGAAGATGTGCTAGTGTGGGCTTCTGATTGTACATTATTTCATATGGGGTTTTCTGTATCATACTTGACCATATTCTATTAAGGCTGTAGTTTGAATACAAGACGGCCTCTCCCCAATATGAAAAGTTTAATCCGACATCTTCTAATATGCATCTAACCATTGTCTGTAATACGCCATTCCTGCGTTCAGCCACACCATTTTGAAATGGAGAAAATGGCGAAGTTGTAAAGTGTACTAAAACAAGTTTATTAATCCAGTCACTGAATTCTTTGGAAAGAAATTCAGAACCGCGGTCTGTCATGATCTGTTTGATTTTAATGTTGTGTTGGATTTCTACCCTCTTATAGAACTCTTTAAACTTGGTGAATGTTTCCCCTTTGTGTTTGAGGGTGTATACAAAACCGTATCTACTATGGTCGTCGACAATTGTGAGAAAATATTTTTTGTGGCCAATAGAGGGCTTCAAGGGGCCCACTAGATCCATGTGTACCAACTGAAAAATGTGCGTGGTGTTCCTTTCTGATTTTTTGGTCAGGGTTTTTCTTTTGACTTTGAACTCTTACAAATGGGACACTAAATAATTTTCACAATTGTTTACCTTGAGTCCTTCAGAACAATTCAACATCTTTTTAATAACGGAAAAACCAATATGCCCCAACTTTCTATGCAAAATATGTGCACAATTATTGTGTAAAGGTTTACCAATTGAAACATGCTTTGAGTCATTCGTTTTGATTACAACATTTTCAACACTTACATCGTTAGTATCATTATCACTTTCCCCTTCTATTTCCCCATCACTTGTGTCATCCTTTTCCCTCTCTTTCTTCCCATTCTTAATACTACCATTGATAAATTGACTATGACTTGTGCTGTGGTATTTATCTTGGGTATAAAATAAGATAACCCATTGGCCACTATAACTTCCCCTACTTCCTTGCCATCATTGGTAAGTTGGACAGTGTCACTCTTAAATAACACTTCGATTTTGATACCTTTGCTTAATTTAATTACAGATAGGACGTTATATGTTATTTCAGGTATGAAAAGAACTTCCTTGATTCTCCCAAGACCTGGGATGTGGACATCCCCTTTCCCAACTACTTGCACGAATTTTTGGTTGGCGAGTTTAATGTTAAACGACACCTCGTCTAAAGAGGTGAACAGTTCTCTATTACAAGACGTATGTGTTGTTGCCCTGGAGTCAATTAACCAACATTGTTTCCTTGTGTTTACACCAAGATTTTGTTCTACATCTCTAATCCCATTCACGGAATCAGTGTCAGTCCTATTGTTCTCTCGACTGGATCCCCTGCTCTTTCTTGGGCTTGGTGATTTTCTACGTCTCAGGTTTACATCGTGTCTTTGGCTACTGGGGTGTCTATCTTGATATCTTTGTTCAGAGTTAGACCTTTCCCTCTGATAATTTGTATAGTAGGGCTGGGGATGCTTAATGGGTTCTCTGCCTTTATAGGCCTTAGGACAATTCTTCTTAAAGTGATCTCTCGAACCACATGTATAACACCCTGGTAACGCGTTTACCTGTTCCATAAAGTTAACTCTTTTCGCAACCCTATGTTCCTTATGAAGCAAAACTCGATCCTTTCTGAGATTATCCTCAGCCACCAGCCTTCCTGATAATGTTTTGAGTGAAATGTTGTCATAATTTAGATTATCCAATTGATTAAGAAAGTAGTCCCAGCTAGAGTCGAGGGAATTAATTATGATCCTAATAAAACTTCCCTCTGTGATTGTCTCACCCCTTCATAACAGATCAGATCTCATGGCGTTTAAGTTGAGCAGATGCTCACTCATGCTTACTCCTGGTCTCAATCTAGCAGAATGAAACTCTCTAGATATTCTGCTAGCAGTACTTCTATTTTTGCTATAAAACAGGTTAAATATCTTCTCCCAAATTTCAGAGATGGTGGACCCATTGGGTATGATGTAGTATATGGCTGGTTCGAGGGAACTCAACATTAAGCAAAACGCCTGATGGTGAATATAATCTACCTCTATAGACCATGGTTTTTGAAGTGGGTTCAGTATGAGAAAAAGGGTGTTCTCCCTCATTAATACAATCTGAAATTGCTGCGCCCAGTCCATTAGATTATTACCTGTTGCGCACAGCTTGGGGAAACCATTGGGTAAGATGTTGTGTTGAGCAGGGTTGGTGTTCAAAAATTGTTGTTGTTGATGTTCTGGAATATGAGTATATTGGCAGAAGGACATTGGTATGCAAGCTGTAAAGTTTGAAAAACTCACTGTTCCTTTTTTCTGTAAGATGACTGGAGCTGACTGTACATGCATGAAGCTCTGAATTTGTGCCATGTTCACTTTGTGTTGGTTTCCTGTGGAGGATGTCCCCTGAAGAGTTGTTGCAGAAAGTGAAGGGTTAAAAAACTGCATTGGAGCTGTGGTTTCATTCTTAATTCCTGACTGGGAAGTTGTAGTATTCTGAAGCTGTGCTGGATTCAGGATGGGGTTTCCTGACACTGGAACTTCCCTTTGGGAGGCTTGTGCGATTGGTTTTGCTAGTAAGTAACCTGGAGGCATTAGGACTGCTGCGGAAGCCAGTGAGGCCGTCGGGAGTGAGAAAGAAGCAATGAAGTCTCTCTGAGTTGTTTGGAGATCGGAGATAACAGTTGAAGACACACTGAGAGGGATCGTGACTTTTGTGTTCCTTGGAGTCACCTTTGGAGCCTTTGAAATGCTGCTTGAAGATGCTGGGAGACTGCCTGTGGTTGCTGGATTGCGTGGGGACAACGTGGCTGCCTGGAGTTCAGTGCTTGTTGTCTGTGACTGTCTTGGAGTCGGGGGTGTGAATGCAGCTCCGAATGCTGCTGTGAGCGTTTCAATCCCTCTTGATATTTCCTGCTCTGAGGGAGAGTTCCTCTCAGGGCTACCTTTTCTTTTTGCCTCCCTTTTCAAAACTTCTGCAGTGATTGGTTGCTGGCCGGCCATTTTTACTGGTTGTGGCTTTGAGTTGTGTGGGTTTGAAAATGGCACCTCTTCATATTTTCCCGCCTCCGGTAACTTTAAAAAAGGTTGCAAAGGACCTACTGGTTCAGCACTCGCAGTTTCATTTTCTTTCCTCAGTTTGAGGTTTGTCTGTATTTTGAAAAAGTCCTCTTAATTCTGCCATCGGGTCCTTGCTGTTTGTGGATATTTCGAAGATTCTGAGCAGGGTTGATTTTTCATTTTTGTCAGTTGTAGGAGTTTTATTTTCTTCATCCAAGGCAATTCCTATTATTGTTCCCATTGGTGACAATTGAGCGGCCATCTGTCTGGTGAAGGCTCTTGTATTAATTCTGGATTTTTCTGATCCTGACATGTTTTGTTCAAGTTAATTTGGCAACCATCCTCTGCTACCATTTGTTGATAAATTATAATGGATCTTAGCCAAAATCAACTCCCAAAACTATTTGCTGTCAAAATAATTCTTTTATTGTAGAAAAATCAAACCAATTCACATCCATGCTCTCTCCCAGATATACCACTCCTCCAGGAGGTAAACAAGAGTCTGGGCAAAAACTGAGCATCCTTTATAACTGGTGTTAGGGGAATACGCAGTGAAGCATTATGGGACTTGTATGCTTAACCAGTTCAACATTTTACCTTAACAAAGAAATGAGCAAGGGGAGATCTGTTAGCAAGAAAAAGATAAAAGAAAGATAATTCAAATGTATTATGAGAAGTTATACAAGGAAGAAGAGTACCCAATAGAGGAAAAAGTGATAAATTGCTTAAAGAAACCAGAGGACAATGATAATCTCGATGACGAGGGCTCCGGTGTCAGTGCCGGGGCCAGAGTTACGCTGATCCTGTCCCTGCCGATACCGACGATGCCGGTGTCGACGAGGACAGAGACTACAAGTACCATCATCAGATAATAGGGCCTGGGTGAGCTGGCCCCAATTATCTGGGCCTTCCCATCCCTATTTCCGATCTGGGACGTCGAGACCACGACCAGCTGGTCGTCAGAGGACAGGACGAATTGTTTACACTTCAGCAGAATTATGGGCCCTCAGGGGAGTTCCCCTATCCCTGAGATGGCCCTCCGGCCTTTCGATGGCATTCCTTGATGACGGATCCCACTGGGATTCCGAGAGGTGGCACAGTCAAGGGAAGAGTGCAAGAAGTTATTCCTGCTTGTATTCTTTAATTTCTAAATTTTTAATGGGGTTAGGGAGGGAAACCAGACTGGGTTTAGGGGATAACCCAGCTAAGACAAGGGCCAGACCGGGGGTCCTGGGAGCGGGGTTGGTTGGATCAAGGATAGGGGCTTCTTTTCGGGGAGAGAAGGGGGTGGTTATTAGCACGGTTAGCGGGAGAGGCAGGTATGGCGTTGACAGGGGGCCGTATTATGTTATGGGAGCCCGCCCCCCATTATTTACGTATGGTGGCGCGCTCCGACCCCCAGGTCATCTCCCGTTCTCTAGGTTGTCCGAACGATCCGGCCCCGGGCCTTCGGCTGATGGTTTGCAACGCCAGGTCCGTTGTTAATAAAGCCCCCCTTATCTCCGATTTGATCACTGATGGGGGGGCGGACCTGGTGGGTGTTACTGAGACCTGGCTGGGCTGTGAAGCGGGTGTTCCCCTGGTAGAGATGTGCCCAGCTGGGTTTCAGGTTTTCCATCAGCCGAGGGCCCAGGGGAGGGGTGGGGGGGTTGCAATAATTATCAAGTAAGATCTATGTCCTAGGGAATCCACTGTTCCTCAGACGACTGGATGTGAATCCCTTTTTGTGAAATGTGGTTCCAGGGTTCAGATGGGCCTATTGATCACATACCTGGCTCCCTGCTATGTGACATTGGCCCTGCCTGAGCTCCTTGAGGTCATAGCCGGCTTGGCGGTTGAGACCCCCAGGCTTATGGTCATGGGAGATTTCAACTTGCCTTCAGCTGGTGATACCTCGGGGATAGCCCAGGAGTTCTTGGCTTCCATGACAGCCTTGGGCCTGACCCAGTTAATTAGGGACCCCACTCACATTGGGGGTCACATCTTGGACTTGGTTTTTGTCTCTGGACAGTGGCAGGATGATTTAGGTGTAGGGGACGTAGTTGTTGAGCCCCTGTCATGGACTGATCATTCATTCCTTACGCTCGATTTCCATACTGCACCCCCTCGTCGCAGGGAGGCGGAGCCGATACGATGGTTCCGCCCCAGGCGCCTGATGGACCCGGATAGGTTCCTGACGGAGCTTGGGCCATTTCCTGGCGCTCAGACACACGACCCGGTTGAGGACCTGGTCGCCACCTGGGATAGAGTGGCGGCTGGTGCCCTTGATCAGGTCGTGCCCTTGCGGCCTCTGACCCGATGCCGATCCCAATTGGCTCCCTGGTTTTCCGAGGAGCGGAGGGAGATGAAGCGTCGGAAAAGACGCCTAGAGAGTCGTTGGAGGACCACCCGCTCCGGATCTGACCGAACACTATTGCGGTCCTATATTAAGACCTATTTAGTGGCGATAGAGGCGGTGAAGCTCTCTCACTTCTCCGCCCTTATTGCGTCCGTGGGGAATTGCCCAGCCACCCTTTTTAGGGTGACCCGCTCCCTGTTAGAGATGGGAGCGCGGGATGAACCTCTACAAGGGTGGGCTGAGGATTTTTCGAATTTTCTCCAGGACAAAATCACTCAGATCCGGGATGGGTTGGACTCTGACTGGGCAACTCTGGACGAGGGGATGGGGGTGGAGATTGGTGAGGTTATCTGGGGGGAGTTTGATCCTGTGACCCTCGAGGATGTGGACAGGATGCTGGGTGGGCTTAATGCCACCACATGTTTACTGGACCCGTGTCCCTCCCGGCTGGTTTTGGCCGCCTGGGAGGTATCACGCGGTTGGTTCCAGGGCATTATAGATGCTTCCTTGAGTGAGGGGTTCTTACCTCATGCCTTGAAAGAGGCGGTGGTGAGACCCCTCCTCAAGAAACCGTCCCTGGATCCGACCTTATTATCTAACTATCGTCCGGTCTCCAACCTTCACTTTATAGCGAAGGCTGTTGAGAGTGTGGTGGCACAATAGCTCCCCCGGCACCTGGAGGAATCATCCTATTTGGATCCACGCCAGTCAGGCTTCAGGCCCGGACACAGCACGGAAACGGCATTGGTCGCGTTAGTTGATGATCTCTGGAGGGCCCGTGGTCCTATTAGATCTCTCAGCGGCTTTTGATACTGTCGACCACAGTATCTTATTGCGGCGGCTGGGGGGGTTGGGAGTGGGAGATACCGTGTTATGGTGGTTCTCCTCCTTCCTCTCCGACCGCTCGCAATTTGTGTTGGCAGGGGGGCAGAGATCAACCTCGAGGCCCCTGATTTGTGGGGTACCTCAGGGGTCGGTGCTCTCACCCCGCTGGGTGAGATCATCCGTGGCTTTGGGGAAGAATTCCATCAGTACGCTGATGATACTCAGTTGTACTTTTCTACGCCGGGCCACTCTAACGAAGCCGTGGAAGTGATGACCCGGTGCCTGGAGGCTGTACTTGGTTGGATGGGGCGAAACAGGCTTCAGCTCAACCCAGCCAAGACCGAGTGGCTGTGCTTTCCAGCGCCCCGATACAGCCAGCTTACTCCTTCACTGGCCGTGGGGGGGGGGTCAATTTCTAGCCCCCATGGAAAGGGTACGCAATTTAGGTGTCCTCCTGGATGTACGGCTGTCGTTAGAAGATCATATAGCAGCCATCGCCAGGGGGGCTTTTTGTCAGGTCCATAGGATCTACCAGTTGCGGCCCTTTCTGGATCGGGACGCACTTCGCACGGTCACATCCGCCCTTGTCATCTCCCAGCTGGATTATGCCAATGCTCTCTACATGGGGCTCCCCTTGAAGAGCACCCGTAGGCTCCAGCTGTTGCAAAATGCGGCCGCGCGGGTGGTCTTGGGGGCTCCTCTGAGCTCCCATGTTACACCACTTTTGCGCGAGCTGCATTGGCTCCCAGTGGTCTTCCATGTGCGATTCAAGGTGTTTGTGACCACCTTTAAAGTGCTCCATGGCTTGGGACCTGGGTACTTACGGGACCGCCTGCTGCCACCATCAGTCTCTTGCTGACCAGTGCGCTCTCATAGAGCGGGCCTCCTTGGGGTACCACCGGCTGGACAGCTGACAGCCCCGAGGGTTTGGGCCTTCTCTCTGAGGGCCCCCTCTCTCTGGAACGAATTGCCCCTGGAGATAAGGACCATCTCTGACCTGTTGACCTTCCGGCGCGCACTAAAAACCCACCTATTCCATATAGCCGGTCTGGCCTAGAGTTATATAAAATGATTATAAATTCGGTTTTTAAATGGTTTTTAACTTTTCTAACACTTAAAGCCAATCTATTTAATTCTTTTAATTTATTTTAAAATTATTATACTTGTATTTATATGTTTTTATCTGGCTGTGAACCACTTCGAGTCCTTAGGGAGAGGGGGTGGTATACAAATTTGAATAAATAAATAAATAATTTGTAAGCCTTTGCTGACAATTTAGTTTTTATTTTAGAAGAGCCACAAAATTCGGGACCAAAACTTATAAAAAATTTAGAAGAATTTGGATTAGTCGTGGGATTAAAAATTAATAGGGAGAAAAAAATAATTACAAAAAATATGACAAATAAACAAAAGGAAACATTAGCTGCGATAATGGGCATCCAAATAGTAGATAAAGTAAAATATTTGGGGATTATGATCTCGGCAAGATGTACAACACTCAGAAATGATAACTATAATCCATTAATTAAATGAATAGCAGAAGGTTTGGAAAAATGGGACAAATTAAGATTATCTCTTATGGGCAGAATAGCGACAGTAAAAATGAATATATTACCTTAATTATTATTTCTTTTTCAGAATGCTCCCATAAAATTGGAAAATTTTTTTTGATGATTTGAATAAATTAATGTTGAGAAAGGAGATTTACAAGACCGCATTCTGCCATTTTCCTCTCACCATCCGGTGCACTCCCACAGGGAGGGTCTCCTGCGGGTCCCATCGGCATCTGTGTGCCGGCTGGTGACCCCGAGGAATAGGGCCTTCTCTGTGGGGGCGTCTGCCCTCTGGAATGGGTTGCCCCCGGAGTTACGCACAGCCAGGGACCTGGGGACCTTCAGGCGTACCTTGAATACCTGGCTCTTTGACCAGGCCGGCTTCGGCTGATTTTAGTTTTGGGTGTCTTATTTTTTATTAAATTTTAGGATTTTAGGGGAGGGTTTTAAATTGTTTACAGCCAGGGTTTTGGTTTAATTTAGTTTTATTTTTATTTAGCAATGTAAGACAACTATGTGGGTTTGGAAGATTGCACCACGTTCATTGTTTTTAATATTCTTTTCTGTTTTTGTGTTTGTTTAATTTTTTTTTTTTTGATGATTTGAATAAATTGATGTTGAGATTCACATGGCAAAAGAAAAAAAATCAAGAATTAAATTAAATTGTTGCAAGATGCCTCAGAAAGGGGTAGATTTGGGCTACCTGACTGGGAATTCTATTATAGAGCTGCAACTTCAACATGGGTCAAAGATTGGATAAATCACAAAAATAAAAGAATATTAACATTAGAGGATTACAGTTTAGAGGCAGGATGGCACGCCTTTTTATGGCAGGACAAACAAGTAGGCCATAGATACTTTCAAAGACACAAAATTAGCCAGACCTTGTTAACTGCATGGAACAAAACTAAAAGACAAATTTATGTAGAAATTTCTGACAAGGGAAAATTATTACCTACGAGGACATCTGAAATGATAAGAGAAGAATTACGATTGAGACAAGACTTGAAGGACCAAGGAATAGACATAGAATGATGGACTTATTTGCAACTCCAATCAAGACATGGGAAAGATATGAAAGAGTGGGGAATTAGCAGGCGCAAAACAAAATTAGATGAAGTACTATTGGGAATTGATGAGAAATTGATAAAAGAAATTTATAAAGTTTTATTGGAATGTAAATTAGAGGAAGAAAAAGTAAAAGAAAGGATGGTGGGATGGATGAAGAATTTTGGATATAGTATAAATTTAGATGATTGGCAAATCTTATGGGAATGAAACAAAAAATGACTTTGGCTACACCGTTTAAAGAAAATTTATATAAATTGTTTTATAGATGGCATATGCCACCATCAAAATTGGCAAAAATGTATCCAAATCTTTCCCCTGCATGTTGGAAGGGCAATAAGGAAAATGGAACGTATTATCATTTATGGTGGAAGCCCAAAAGTTTTGGCAGAAAATTCAGAAATGGTTAGAAGAGATGTGTAAGATCAAAATAGAATACAGACCTGAAATTTTCTTGTTAGGAATTAATGTGGGAAAATACGACAAAGATATTATATACCTAATAATTCATGTAATTATTGCTGCAAGATTGGCCAATGCACAACAGTGGAAATGTAAAGAAACTCCAAGTGAAATAGAAATAATTAGGAAAATTTGGATGTGCGCAGGAATGGAAAAATTGACAAAAGAATTAAAAAACAAGGATGAATTGGATTATTACAAAGTATGGGATAAGTTTTATTGTTGGTTAGAAAAGAGGAAGGATCACAATAATAAGAAATGATTATATGTATGTATTATATACTATGTATACAGAATGTAAATATGTATTTTTACATATGATTTAGCAATGTAAGACAACTATGTGGGTTAGGAAGATTGCACCACGTTCATTGTTTTTAATGTTCTTTTCTGTTTTTGTGTTTGTCTAATAAAATTTAAAAAATATGTTTAAAAACAATAATCTATTTAATTTGTTCACCAAAATTAAACTGGATTTATTAAAAAATAACATTTTGGACTTTATCTGACATCCGAAATAACACAGCTTTCTTCCTTATTTTTTCAGATCAGTGATAAAGCTATTTCAGAGGCTCTGGGTGATAAAAGCAAATTCCCTTTTTTCTACCAAATGTTCCCCAAAGAAGGGATCCTCTACCCAGCAATCGTCCAGCTGCTCCTCCATTTCAGGTGGACCCTGGTTGGCCTCTTTGCTTCAGACACAGAGAAGGGAGAGAGTTTCATGAGGACTTTCCCTCCGATGCTTGTCAGGAGTGGAATTTGTGTTGTTATATCACAACGAATCTCAACAACTGGATATACAGCAGCCCTCAGGGAGGCCCTCTCTAAGTGGAGACAAGTCAACGTCTTTGTCCACTTCATAGAATATGTTTCCAGTAGGAACAGAATTCTTTCTTTCCATTTAGTATTTATGCGTTTGCCAGAACCCATTGAAGGGAAAGTCTGGATCGATACAGGTTTGGGAACATATGAATTTAAAAAGGACAGACTTTACAAATATGTTCATAGTATTTGGAGCTTTGATTTTCTGCTAAAAGAAAGACCAAAAGATGCTGCCTTTAAACCCAATTTCTTTGTGGAAGATCAATTTCCAGATAATTATTTCCGCTGTTCTCTTTCCAAGCAGGTCTTTTCTGTCAAAGGCCGCAGAAGATGCACCCAGAAAGTCTCACTGGAGACCCCGGTGAAAAGAAAAGGTTTCAAGATCCCAAATCACCACCATTTATACAGTCTCGTGAAGACTCTGGCCCAGGCCATGAATGCCGCCTACTCCTCCAGATCGAGGAGGGGAAGGAAGGAGGGAGAAAAGAGGTTGGGGTCTCCAAAGCTGCAGCCGTGGCAGGTATGGGGTCCCAATAGGGGTCCATTCATCTTGGTTCTTTTGGAGAAGGAACCCAAAGGAGAAGGAGGGGAACCTTCTCAACCACGTTGTGCTTTGAAAGGTTCGGCCAATCCATCCTTTTCGTTTCCCCAAATAAAATATTAAAACCAAGCGGCTAGTAGGAAAAACCACCCGAGGTTGGTTCTCCGTCCCAGCCGGGCGCCTAAGAGAAACCGAGCGCTCACAACCGCAGAGGCTGAAGCAGGCCAGGAGCTGATGGAAGGCGGAAGGCGCCTGCCTGGAGGGCTCTGTTTCTAAGCCAGCCAGCCCATCCAAGGCAGGCTCTTTCCAAGGCCCTTGCAGCAGACGTGGACCGGGAGCATTGGAGGGGGAGAACAAGCAGCCCCCCCCGAAATCTCACCCGGGGCATAGCCATGAGCCACCCTGAGAATGAGTGCCCAGCACTCCTTTGGAACCCAAAGCGCACCTTGCGTGCATCTCAAAGCTTCAGAGTCGCAGAACCAGGTGAGGAGGCTTCCACTCACCTACTTCAGGTGCTCAGCAGAACCTGCAGGCTGGGGGTGTGCTGGCTCTGCTGACCATAGACGGATCTTTCTTTCCCAGCGGCCTCCATGTGGTTCCAGTGCCTTTCGCCCAGACTGGAAGTGAATCCGCTGGATTTTCTTCCAACAAGGCCTAATCTTCTAAGCACCAGGCAGCGCGACAAATCCATGTTGGCTTTAAACACTGCTAATTTTAAAAGGATGCATGCACTTTGACATACATTCATGTCTTTATGGGTTTGTGATTAGCAGAGTAGAATTTTACCTTTATGACTCTGAAGGCCCCCCAAGACCATCCAGCCCACCCTCTCCTCCGTGCAGGAATCCCAGTCGAGGCTTCTCTGGCTGAGGGCTGCTCAGTCTTTGCATCTTCCATGAAGGGGAGGCTGAACTTCTCTGCTTTAAAGGCTCCACTCTGAAACGGTGCCTCTTTTCAGGGGGTTTCTCCTCTCCTTCAGCCAGAATCTCCTCCCTTCTGACTGAGCTTATCCCCCCCCCCCCATTTCCCCCCTTCTGAAACGGGGAAGATCCGGAGTTTCTGGGCGACTCCTCCCAGTTATTGGAAGAGGGCTGCACGAGGCAGGATGGGAATTATGACCACAACTGAGCTCAAAATGTCTGTGGCTAAGTAAGATGGTCATTGACTGAGTTTTGCCCTATTTTATGACCTTTCTTGCCTTTTCTTGGCCAGTTTTAACTTTCTGGGTGTTACCCTAAAAGAGGACCTGACATTGCAGCCCTGGTCAAAAGGACCCAGCAGAGATTACGCTACCTGAGGCTTCTCAGGAAACAACAACGGAATGAAAAACTGCTGGTGACCTTCTATCGCTGCACCATAGAAAGTATCTTAACATACTGAACCTCTGCATGGTTTGCCAATTGCATAGTGGCAGATAGGACAGCGCTCCAAAGGGTTAGCATCATTGCCCAGAAGATCATTGGTTGCCCTCTCCCCTCTTTGGAAGAGTTCCCGCTGCCTTAAGAAAGTTCAAAACATTTATTACTATTATTATTATTATTATTATTATTATTATACTACACAAAAACGAGATAACCATGCTGGATTTCGTATCACAAATCACTAGTCGAACACTTCCCAAGCGTTTAGGACTGCGTGATATATCGGCGAATTATGTGAGCAGATCCCAGTAAGGTGGCCTTCTGCAGCTGACCAATGGTGCTCTTGTCAGTGCCAATTGTTTTCAAGTGCTTACCTAGGTCTATAGGCACAGCAGCACCCAGTGTGCCCAGTACCACTGGGACCACCTGCACTGGTTTATGCCAGAGTCTCTGCAGTTCGATTCTCAAGTCCTGATATCTGGTGACTTTTTCAAGTTGTTTCTCGTCGATTCTGCTGTCACCAGGTATGGCAATGTCGATGATTCACACTTTTTTCTTCTCCACAATTGTGGTATCCGGGGTATTGTGTTCCAAAACTTTGTCAGTCTGTATTCGGAAGTCCCACAGTAGTTTTGCATGCTCATTTTCGACCACTTTTTCAGCTTATGATCCGACCAGTTCTTTGCTCCAGGCAGATGGTAGTTGTGACACAAGTTCCAGTGGACCATCTGAGCGACTGTTGTGATGTTGTTTGTAGTCAGTCTGAGCGATTATCTTGTAACAGCTCAGTATGTGATCAATGGTTTCATCCGCTTCTTTGCAGAGTCTGCATTTGGGGTCATCAGCAGATTTTTTCTATTCTGGCTTTAATTATATTCGTTCTGATGGCTTGTTCTTGGGCTGCAAGAATCAGGCCTTCTGTTTCTTTCTTCAGTGTTCCATTGGTCAGCCATTACCAGGTCTTCTCCTTATCTACTTTTCCTTAGATCTTTTCAAGGAACTGTCCATGCACTGCTTTGTTACACCAGCTGTCAGCCCGAGTTTGCATCGCTGTTTTCCTATATTGATTCTTGGTTTGCTGCACTTTGAGCAGCTTCCTCTTGTTGACCTCCATCAAAGCTGGTTCAACACTGTCTTTCACATAATCTGCCAGAGCATGCTTCTCTTCTTTCACTGTCTGCTTCACTTGCAAAAGTCCTCTGCCGCCTGCTTTTCTGGGCAAATATAGCCTGTCGACATCACTACGCGGGTGCAGCGCATAGTGTATGGTCATCAGTTTTCTGGTTTTCCTATCCAGGCTGTCCAGCTCTGCTTGCGTCCAGTTTATGATCCCAGCAATATATCTGATGATGGGCATGGCCCAGGTATTTATAGCCTTGATGGTGTTGCTGCCATTCAGTTTGCTTTTTAGAAGTTTTCTGACCCTTTGTGTGTATTCTTTGCTGACCACATTTTTCACTTGTCCATGCTTGATATTGTCCAGCTGCAATATACAATATTTGTGGGCTTCGGGCTGGTGGCACTTGATGGTTTGTCCATTGGGCATTTCAATTCCATCACTTTCTATGATCTTCCCTTTCTTCAGTGCCACTGTGGCGCATTTATTCAGGCCAAACTCCATGCTGATGTCAGTGCTGAACATTCAAACTGTATTGGTCAGTGACTGGATCTCGATTTCTGATTTTCCGTATAACTTCAGATCATCCATTTAGAGCAGGTGAGAGATTTTCTGTGAATTTTTAGCAGTTTGATAACCCAGGTTAGTTTTCTGTAAAATTGTTGACAGGGGGGTCATGGCGATGATGAATAGTAGAGGCAACAAAGAATCACCCTGGAAAATCCCTCTTTTGATGTTGACCAGTCTGTAACTTTCACTTCCAATAAACAGTTCTGTTTTCCAGTGCTTCATCACATCTGCAGTGAAAGAACCAATGCCCTTGCATATTCCGATGACATCCAGGCAGTTGATGATCCAGCTGTGCAGAAGTGAATCAAATGCTTTTTTGTAGTCAATCCAAGTTGTATGCAGATTTGTTTTTCGGCTTTTGCAGTTCTCTAGAATCATTTTGTCGATCAGGAGCTGATCTCTTGTGCCTCTGCTTCCTCGTTTGTTTCCTTTCTGCTCTACTGGCAAGATGCTATTTGCTTCTAGGTAGTCCTGGATCCTGTCAGCTATGATGCCGGTCAGCAGCTTGAACATGTTGGCAGACACGTTATTGGCCTGTAATTTTCAGGTGTTGCCCCTTTTGCTGGATCCTTCTGTATCAAGTAGGTTTTCCCAGCTGTTAACCATTCACTGATGTTTCCTGTCTGCAGCATCTCATTGAATTGTTCGGCCATTTTTCCATGCAGGCTGTCAGGTATTTGAGCCCAAAGCCATGCAGTTGATCGTTGTCAGGCGATGTCCAGTTCTTGACTTTTTTCAGTCTGTTGCTTATCATTTCAGTAGTTATTTCCAGTTGGTCCATTTTGTTCTTGGAGGATTTCATCTCAGTCTCTGATCCACCCAGCATTTTTGTTGTAACATTTCTCAGTCTCCCAGAGGTCTTTCCAAAACTGAGTAGTTGCCATTTTCTCAGGTGTTTCAATTTTCGTATACCCTGTCTGATTCAGACTCTGATAGAACCGTCTTTGGTCTGATTGGAACAATTGATTTGTTTGTAGTGGATGACTTTGGCTTCATCTCTTTCAATTTTTCTTGCTGTTGCTGTTATCTGCTGCTTCACAATTTCCAACACTTCATCAATTGTTATTGTTATTATTATTATTGTTATTATTGTTGTTGTTATTATTATTGTTGTTGTTGTCTGGATACAATCCCTTTTGAAAACAAATATTGAATCTTATACATGCAATAGTTATAACTATTGTTCTCAGAATCTATTCGCCATGATCTTCATTTATCCTTATTAAACGTTTTCCGTCTATTGATCACGATGGTTGCTTATCCTAATTATTCAATATTCATTATTTAGTTACACACTTGCTTCGTCTTTATCTACTTATCCTCCTTAATTCTAAATTTCTAACCTCTGCTTCTATTTTCTAGCCATTGATAGAATAGGTCCACAGTGAACAAAGTCATATTTTCCCCATTTCTAGTTTCTACCTCTGTACTAATTCTTAATGGAACAACTCTTGTGTTAGCAACAGGGGTGGGATTCTACCAGTTCTATCCAGTTCTATAGAATCCCTGGTTAACTTTCTAAGCAGTTCGGAGAACCTTGGTTTCTTCCACCCTTATTACGTTCTTGGCAGGCAGCCTAGACCGTGTTTATTGATGGGATAATTTTCCCTATTCAGCTTCAACAAACAACAGGTTCTGTAGTGATTTAATTATTTGTATTGTGTTTGAATTTTTTCTTGCCCCATAGTTTCTTTTTCTATTTGGGAGGGGGTCTTCCTTCACAGCTTTATCTGGCACTGTCCTTTTGGGGTGTACTTCCAAGAGGCAGGATGCAAGCTTGGCACTGATTTTTTTTACTGCCTTTCTGGGGGGCATGTAACCTTTCCTTCAATCTGGGTGATTTCCTTAGGATATCTCGTGAGGTGAGTGAGACCAGCTGGTATCTTGAAGTGGTGCAAATGGATCTAAGGATTGCTTTTCCTGGGTGTGCTTTTTCTGGAGAGCTTAAATGACCTCTCTGCTAAAGGGTTTCACTTTATGAGCAAGAGTTGGCTGTTTGATACTTATCAATGCATTTGAACTATTTCCATTCCTCAAGGTGCTCTGGCACCCTGCCTGATTTGTAACTCCTGCCTTGCAGGTATTTTTAATCTAATGATTGGTATTTAGGGCAGCTTTTTGCAAGCAAAGAAGCTTTTTGTATTTTTGTACAGGTAATCCTTGACTTACAACAGTTCTTTTAGTGACCATTCAAAGTTACAATAGCACTGAAAAAAGTGACATGACCATTTTTCACACTTATGACCATCGCAGCATAACTGCAACCGTTGTTCTTGTTTCTGATCTGGTTCAATAGCTTGTGATCCAATGTAAGGAGGATGTTGAGGAACAAAGAGTGAAAGGGTGCAGACATATTCATCCAAAATTGAAGGTTGGGCTCCTGGGGAGAAGGAGCATCTTTGGGACTGAAACTCATGTAGTGTAGATACAATAAGAAGCATCAGTTGGGTCTAGGAAGGGTCACCAATCTGAAACTTTAAAGGCTGCAGGATTCTGCAGCCCTCAGTTGGCTGTTTCCTTCCTTCCTTCCTTCCTTCCTTCCTTCCTTCCTTCCTTCCTTCCTTCCTTCCTTCCTTCCTTCCTTCCTTCCTTCCTTCCTTCCTTCCTTCCTTCCTTCCTTCCTTCCTGCTATTGCCTTTCTTCTGGGCTGTTCTTATTCTATGATACTGTAGAACTGGGGTTGCTCTGGCCATCCTCTTGTATCTAAGCTGCCTCATTTGTTTCTGTTGATTGCGTGTATTTTTTTTTGAAGACCCTGCACAAAGATTAAAAAGCACAGTCCCTGCCTGCAGGCTTATTCTCTGAGAGGCAGAGTACAACAGAACAGGGCCAAACTGGGAGAATCCCACCCCTGGTTAGCAAGTCTTCTGTACCTTTCCCTCATCTCTTGCCTGTTTCTGTATCTCTTGGGACATCTCCCATCTTGTATCTTCTTATCTCATTCCTGTTTGATCTAAGTATTTCATCTACTCTACATCTTCTTCACTCTGTTGGGCTTTCAATAGACCTTTGGATGACTCTTTCCTCATTTTCTGGGTATCCTCTTCTGTTTTTCATCTCTAAGTGTGCAATTTACCTTTTCTGTTTCATACACTTTTACTGTCTCTTCCTTTTTATCTTTGTATATCATTCGTTGTTTTTCCTCCTCTGTCCTTTCCACTCTTCTTTCTATTTTCTCCTCTACTTCCTGGCTCTCAAATTCATTATTCCGTGTCATTTGCTCATAGTTTTCTGGTCTCACAACTATATCGTGTATCAATTCCTTTATCTTCCTATGGTCCTTTGTCATCCTTTCCTGCGTATCTTGGAGCATCAATAATATTTCTTTTAGTAATACACTTATTTTCTCCTTTTTGCCTTATTTTAATGAATTAAGAAATTACTCAGTAGTCTTTCAAAATCCCAATGTCCCAATTCTTCATTCCCATCAAGACAGCCAGTATTAGAGCAGTTCACGAAGTCACTCCATTAAATAGTCCATTTGCAACCTCCACTTGATTGAAAAACTGTGTTGCACTCTCACACTGTTCAGCATATTTATCATCCTCAGAGTTCTCATAGTTGAATGTTTTCACCGTCTGTCTCCAGACACCAAATATAATCAATTTGCAGGTGTTGTTTAGTGTGTTCCAGCTTTTCTACCTTAGTTAAAACAACTTCCACTTTCTGCTTTTCCCCCTCAGCTCTAGGATGTCTTCCCTGGCCAGTAGGTGTCACTTCCTCTTTTCCTGCCCTTTGTTGCACATAAAATGTCTCCAATAATTTTTCAAAGTCCTTCAAATCAAGATGACAATAAAAATATAATCCAATATTTTAAAACAATTTAAATTGCTGAAAACTAGCCAATCCAGTCTATCCTTTATCTTTAAGGTTACTTCTGTCTACAGTTTCTTTTCTTCCTTTTCCAGATCTGACAGTAGCTCCAAATCTTAGTCACCTCAGTTGAGTCTCACTTTCCAAAAGGGGTTTTTTTAGGGAAATTCCACTGGCAACAGAAAGTTCTTACCCAGATTGAGGACATTGTTACAGGATCTTTCCTTTCTTCTCTTCCGTTGCAGCTGTCATGGCTTCGGTTCAGCCATGAGGGCTGCCTTCTCTTCCGCCAGTTAAAGGGATTTTCTTTGGGTTAAACAGGGAGACTGCGCTCTCCTCGCGACCACCAAAGCATCCCCTCTGTCTTCATCATCCCTACAGGGTGATTTTCGGCCCTACAGAGGCTCCTGGCTTGAAGAAATCGGTGGGACTTCACGGAGCTTCGCTCGTCCATGCTGCTTCACCGCAACATCAGCTGCCCTCTCCCAAGAAAGTTCAAAACATCCTTAAAGATCCATCTCATCCTGGGCACCCTTTTTTTGAACTATTACCATCTGGCAGACAGTGCAGGATAATAAAAACAAGGACAAATGGGCTGAAAAACAGCTTCCAGAGCAGTAACTATAGTGCAATATTAATGCAGTATCAGGGGGTTTCAATTCAGTTGTATAGAATGTGTGTTTTGTTTTATTTGTATAGTTTTCTTATGTATAATGTACATGGAAGATGGCATTTAATTTCATTGTTTGAGGTGCAATGACAATAAAGTAAATTAGCTTCTTGTTGAGTGAATCATCGCAGTGGTTCAGTCAGTAACATAGTTGTTTAAGTCAATCTGGCTTCCCTGTTGATTTTGCGTGTCAGAAGTTGCAAAAGGAGATCAGGTAACCATCATAAATGGATGCCAAGAATTCATATTTTGATCACCTGGGGATGCTTCCAAGATCATGGGAAAGACTTTCATAAGTCATTTTTTGGAGGTGCCGTTGTAACTTTGAATGGCCACTAAATGAACAGGTTGTCATCATAAACCTGATATTTTGCAGGCATTTATGAATAATCTCTTTTTTCATTTTATTTGTCATCTGCTCTAGAATGTCCCCTATAACTTACCAATTGCATCAATTATATTTTGTTAATATACTGTATATTTTGCCAATATGTGGTTGAGGAAATTTTGCTGAACCTTTGTTTTTTATTTATGAAAGTAGCAGTAACATTTTCACATATTTATTGTTTTAATTGTATGGCTGTCCACCACTCCGAGTCCTTCAGGAGAGGAGCGGTATATAAATAAATATTTATTATTATTTATTTATTATCTGTTTTCCTAAATAAGCAGATTTTGATGTTAGACAACTGTAGAAGAAAACTTCAAATGTATGGGATGATTAATGGGATGATAAAAAGGTTTTAGATTTTAAAATTCCTGGATGTTCCCCTTCTAGTTCCATCCTTTCCTGCAGAAGAATGAGTTTGTCAATATTTCAGATTTAATACTATCCTCGGATCAAAATGGAGATGTAACAGCAGATCTGGAACTCATGAACACCTTGATTCTCCCCAAGGAGGATCCTATCGAACAAAAAATAGGGACTTTGGAAAGTCTGAGACTTACTATCCTCCAAGATGCTCTTTCACAGCTAAAGTTGCTCAACAAGGTGGGAGAAATTTTGGTGTCTTTCCTCTTTTTCCCAAAGATTTAGGACCCATTTCATGTGAACTAAGCCCAGTTTCCAGAGTCCATGACCTTCACGTGGGGAGTAGAAACCTTATGGTTTTCTTTCTGTAGACCACTTGGGAGGCTTCAGTACTATTGACCAAGGTCTTCTTCAGATACTGATAATATTGAAGACTGGTTTTTTTAGCTGATTCAATCCTGTCCAACCAGGGATGAGAAACCCTCAAGTGCTGTTGGTTGAGTTGTTAATGGCCTCAGGTTTGCTTGTTCCTTCTCCTCAAAACAGCAAAGCAGAAGGGAATTCTGTTGAAGAGGTCCTGAATTGAGGTTTGGACCGAAGGAGATGAAACTGGATCATGACTGGATGGAGCTCCCGGTGGTCCCATTGGGAGAGAAGCTTCCCCTTGTCCTGCTTAGGGAAAGGCCAATGGGAAATGGTGCCCTGAAGGGGCAGCTCCACGGTCTGTGATGTTTTTGAGTAGTCCAGCCCTGGTCAGAGTTAGCCCTATCTCTCTTTCAACCAACTGGGGGCAGCCATTAGCCTTCTGCCCCTAGGAAGGCGGTCCAAGGCTTTCAGTTCACCTCAAATGACAGTGTCCAGTGAGATAATCCCTTGATTCAGAAACCTGAAACACTGAGATACAACTTGGGTTCAAAAAAACCCCCTTCCTGATATCCAGAAGCAACGAGAGAGATTTTGACAGGAAATGCTATTTAGATTCTGCCTTTGGCTATTAAGAGGATTCTTCATCTGAAAATAGTCCCTTGAATGGCCTTGTTTATCTTGAGTGTTAGCTACCTTCAGTCCCTGTGGGCAAAAAAACCCTCTCCAAACTTAACTAATATTACATCTGGGCCTGTCTTTCCATGCCAGTTGGAGACTCGTAATCGCAGTTCTTCAGCACAAAGGACTTTTCCTTGGATAACTGGATGGGCCTTAGAAATATCTCCTTCTGACCCAGGACTCATCCTCATGTCCCATCTGTTGCAGCCAAAGATTGGCGACTTAATCTTTTTCAGGGACACCTTCTCATGATCTCACCTCAGTCTCACTGCAGTTCTAGAAACTATGCAGAAACCTTTAGTCTTAATAAAGGAGAATATTGGTAGCTCAGGTTGACATGAGGCTCCTTGGAGTCTCTGAGGCTTGTTTGTTTTCTTGCAGACGTTTCATTACCCAAACTAGGTAACATAGCTATAACTAGCTATAATTTAGGAGGATTTTTTCCTTTATCTCTCAACTGGGAGACTGTTTTGAGCTAGGGCCAAAGGGGAGCAGCTTCGCAAGGCTTTCTGTAATTCAGGAGAAACCTTTCCAGATCCTACTGGTCAGAAGTTTCCTTCTTAATCCCATTATTTTCTACTTAAATAAACAATGAAATAACTATTTAATAAATCTATGACTACAAATTTATTCAAAAATTTAATATGATCATCCTAATCATGGATAGATGAAGAGTGGAGGAATGCATTTTAATACAGCCAAGAGGAGGAACCGATTGTTTGTCACTTGATGTTTAAATCTTTTCTCAATTCCATCTCAATTCCAAGTAGAAAAACATTTGATTGCAGTGTGTTATGCCAGAAGCAAAAGGGAAAAACAAACTAGAGAAAGAACCTGCCAGGATCACATCTCCTACACCTGTTTGGAAGAAGTCAGATATTTCATATTTACCTCAGTGAAGCCCAGAATCTGTTTGTCTAATGTCCTTTTCTCCCCCTATTTTCCATGGATGGAGAGTCCTAACACATTTCTTTGGCATTCCTTCTTTTTTTGCTCAGTCCCTGCCTCAGTCCAGATGTGTGGAAAGTTGTCCTCCTGGATTTGTCAAGAGGGCTCGAGAAGGAGAGCCAGTTTTGTTGCTACGACTGTGTCCCCTGTCCGAGGGG